>JBBPOF010000030.1:0-76916 GCA_038091315.1 Porphyrellus cyaneotinctus | reverse complement strand
GGATCCAATGATGGTGAGATATGAGACTTGGCATCCTTCAATGACTTGTTCCGGAATGATCTGGTCATCTTCTGGATCAGTCGCAGAGAGTTGGGAATTGTGTGCCATAGGGGTCCATACAGGTTTGCAGGTGGACATGCCTGTACGTTTTAAGACAGTGCAGGAGTATTGCGATTGAGATAAGGAAATGGTTCGCAATTTGCGATTATGCTTGATCTTAATACCCAAGATGTACTTTGCCTCTCCAAGATCACACATCTTGAAACTAGTAGAAAGCTTCTGTTTGATGGAGTCCATAAACTTCCGAGTGGTGGCAGCTAGGAGTAGGTCATCAACATAGACGACAAGGAAGCAGACCTGTCCATCCTTTCGGAAGACGTAAAGGCAAGTCTCTGCATCTAGACGGATGAAACCGAGCTCTCCAAGTTTCCGATCCAAAGTCTTGTTCCAAGTTCGTCCTGCCTGTTTGAGTCCATAGAGAGAACGTTGGAGTTTCCAGCAATATCCAGGCTGGATTGGGACACCTTCTGGAGGTTGCATGTATAGGTCTTCCTCCAGTTCTCCATTGAGATAGGCAGTTGAGACGTCCATTTGATCCAACTCTAGGTCATGTTTTGCTGCCAAGGCGATTAAGGTGTGGACAGAGTCAAGATTTGCCACTGGAGCAAAGACTTCTTGATAATCTACACCTTCCTTTTGAGTAAAACCTCAGGCAACTATTTGAACCTTGTATTGTTCCATATTTCCATGTTGATCTTGTTTGATCCGGAATACAGGCTTGGATGTGATTGGAGTAACTCCTTCTGGAATGAGGACAGTCTCATAGACATGATTTGAGTTTAGACTTTGGAGTTCTTCCTCTACTGCTGATTTCCATAGTGCTGCTTCCGGTCCGCAATAAGCTTCCTTTAGTGTTCTCAGAAGGGATTCATCAGAGTTAGAATTGGCGGATCCAGCAAATATGAAATCTTCCATGCTTTCTATAGATGCAAAGAATGCTCCTGGAATCTCAGGTTCATCTTCTGGAGATTCTGGTGGTTCCAGATGATCTGGTGATTCCGGTCATTCCGGGTGCTCAGATTTTTCACATCGATTTTCTTGTCTTTGTGCTTCTTCATCCAGAGTGTGTTGATATTCCCTGTTTTTATTTGCTGGTTGATGTTGTCTATTGCTCTGATGTGTTGCTGGAGCAGGAGGGGGAATTACAGCTGGAGGTGGAGGAACTACTGCCAGAATGGCCAGAACCACTGGAACCACTGGAACTGGTGGAATGACCAGAATGGCTGAAATGGCTGGAATAGCTGGAATGGCTGGAACCACTGGAATAGGTGCAGCAGGTGGAACTTGTGCTAGAGGAATGTCTAGATGGAGTTGTTCAAGGCAGTCTGCAAGCTCTTGAATATCAGGGCTTGCTGGTCGATCTGGGATATTTGCACCAGCCGCATCATCATCTCCCACTGGTCTGGGATTGGGTGGATGTTGGTTATCATCATCATCATCGTGGTTATGGTTTAGTTGATGGAGTTGCTCTGGAAGTAGACCCTCCCACTGTCCCTCAACAGTGGGATTGTTCCAAGGAGCTGATTCCACTTCCGGAATGGTTCCGGATTCATCAAAAGTAACATGTCGGCTAGAGATGATGGTTCGACGTTCTAAGTCAAGGAGCTTGTAGGCTTGCTGTCCGTAAGTGTATCCAATCATGATACACTTTCTTCCATGTGATTGGAACTTTCCTCCACATTGTTCTTTTGGTGTGTAGGCATATGCTGGACATCCAAAGGGTTGGAAGAAAGTGGGGTCAACCTGTTGGTTGAAGAAGATTTGGTATGGAACCTTTTCATTGATTCCAGAGGCTGGGCTTCGTGCAGTGATGTATGCAGCAGTGGCCATGGCATTGGCCCAGAAGGATTTTGAAAGCTTGGATTCTTCAAGCATCATATTTGCAAGTGTGGATAGCATCTGGTTCATTCGTTCTGCTAGGCCATTTTGCTCTGGGGTGTATGGAGCAGATGTTTCATGAAGTTTTCCATCAGTTTGGAGTTGGTCTCGGAATGCCTTATTGACATATTCAGTTCCTCTGTCACTATGAACAAATTTGACATAGGATTTGAAAAAGTCTTCCTGTTCCACTTCCATCCTGAAGAGAGTTTGAACATCTTTCATTCATTAGTTATAGATTTGTAGTGCTTCATTTTTGTGCTTCATGAAGTAGACCCAAGGAAAGCGAGTAAAATCATCTACAATGACAATCCAAAATCTATAACCTTCCCTGGATCTTGGAGTTATGGGGCCTCCAACATCTGTATGGACCATTTCAAGTGGGCAAGTGGTGCGAGGTCCTTCTCAGGATTCAAAAGGCAATTTCTTCATTTTCCCAAGAACACATGCTTCACAGAATGAAGGGGTGCCGACAAGTGTGTCTATTCCTTGAAGTTGTCCAGATTTCACCATCTGTTGAATGCAGTTTGTAGATATGTGGTCCATGTGCCGATGTAAGAGATTTATGTCTACTGTGGCATGTACAGCCTCCTTTTGGTTATTAGGGATAACTCTTGCATGGTACAGTCCATTTTTGTAGGTGGCAACAAGTATGGTGTTCCGGTCCTTCCGGACATAGCACATATCAGAATTGGCCAGAAAGGCTGTAGACAATCCAGCAGAGGCAAGTCGGTTTATGGAAATGAGGGAGATTTGGAACTCCGGAATTAGGAGGACATTGGATAGGATTATCTCATAGTTGGTTCCAGATGTTTTTGAGATCAGTGGTACCATTCCTATTTCTATAGCTGCAGCATTTGAGTTATCTCCCATGGTTATCAGATGAGGAGGATGTAGTGGTTGGTATGTTCAGAACCAAGAGTGATGGGGAACAATGTGTGAGGATGCTCCAGAGTCAATGATCAGCGTGTGTCTCCCACTGTCCTCAGGTTCAGATGACAGATAAGCATAAATGCATTGCATTGCAGAGTGGGATACACACTCATTAGCTATAAGTGCAGTTTCCGGAGGATCCGGAGTTTCCTCCGCTGCATTTGCTTTGTCCTTGCCCTTTTTCAACTTTCTAAATCCATCCTTCCTCAGCTCAGTGACCCACTTCTTATACGTGTTGCAGTCATAGCTATTGTGAGTCGCAGAGAGGTGGTGCTCACACCAGGTGGAAGCATTTGAGGGACAAGATGAAGGTTTGGTGCTTCCGGTCTGGGAGGCTTTCATAGCAGACTTGGAATGACTGGAAGGATATAGCCAGGAGTCTTCGGAAGTGATGCAGGTCTCTATGGCATTGAAGGTGAGTTTACTCTCTTCCACAGTGTTCACCACAGAGGATTTGAACATTTCCCATTCCAGAGTTTTCGGAAGGGAGTTGAGGAGAATGAAAGAGAGGACTTTGTTGTCCACAGAGAATTTCATCCCAGCAAGGCGGGATTCAATGGTCTGGAGTGCAGAGATGTGTTCAGAGATGGCAGAGGTCCCATCCCATGTGCTGCTGAAGAGTTGTTGAAAGAGGTAGAAGGCAGAGGAGATGTTTGGAGTCTCGTAGAGCTTTATGAGCACATCAAAGAGTTATTTTGAGCTGGTCTGGTTGCGAGTTTTCATCAGCAGGGCATCTGAGATGCATAGCTAGATGATGCCATGAGCCTTCTCATTGCGTTCCTCCCATGCTCAGATATCGGAGGCAGTGGTAAGGGTTGACACAACTGGCTTTATGTCAGTTCCAGCAACTACGCCAAAAACTTTTTCAGCATAAAGCTTTGCCGAGATTTGAACCTTCCAGATTTCATAATTGTTTGGTCCTGTGAGGATTTCTTCTGCACAAATGGTGTCTGAGGGAGACATGGTGCAGATGCAAGTGAGTGAGTTCAAGATGAACTGAGAGTGAGTTCTGAAAAGAACTGGAGTGCACTGAGGGAAGTGCGAGATGGGATTTTGAGTCGTTCCTGAGTGCTACCATTTAGCTTGCACCAACAGGGCTCATAACCTGACAAAACTAAGAGAAGGGCAGGAATTGCCCAGTGCTACAGTACATTAGCTAGGAATGAAGAACTAAGTAAAAAGTACTCACTTCAGCCACTGCCTAAGATGGCAGAAACGACTGAGGTGCTTTTTAGCAGGGTGAAGATATATATACTATGGGTGGAGGTATACTCATATTATGTTACCTGCAATATTGTAGTAGCAAACCTGAAAGAACATTTTGACAATTTCCAATACTTCCAATGCTTCCAATGCTTCCGGAAAAGTGCAGGAATGTTCCAGAAGTGGTTCTGGTGGTTCTGGACCTTCCAGTGGTTCCGAGTCCAGAAGTGCGCAGGAGAATTCCGGAAGTGGTTCTGGAATGGTGGTTCTGGATATTGGGATCCAGAAGCATCAGAACTAAGGTTGGATACTGTCAACATTATTTGTGGTCAGCCAATAGCACATTTACATCAGCCTGTACATTGTATATAGGGGTTGGCTGATGGAAGGAAATTTGCATTCATTGGCTGACTCCATGAGTACAGGGACATCACACATGCACATATGGCAGCAGCCGACTGTGACTCATTTAGGTATGTTGGCTGATGCACCATTGGATGGTATACTGACCAACATAAATGAGGGGTCGGCCGATGTCCCGAAATATGTCAAGGTTGGCCAGCCCCATAGATGTGACAGAGGATTGTATGCACAGGGGGACTGGCTGATGGCACATACAATAAGGCCATCAGCCAACACCTCCTGTGTAATATCAATTACCTATTGTACACCTGTTGGCTGGCCCGCATCTACGTGAGTGAGCTCTCTCACATCTGGGGTCGGCTGGTTGAAACACAAATCAAAGGATCAGCTGACACCATCATTATGAAATGTATCATGACATACATCTGGTGTTGGCTGCTCCTTTGATTTGTGTTTCAGCCAGCCAACCACAGATGTGAGAGAGGTTCACTCACACAGATGTGGGCTGGCCAATGATCTATCCCCTCATGGCCTTAGGTCTCACACAAGTATGAATTATTGTCCTCCATCTACACAGTCTACCACAGGAAGTGACTCATTCTTATGGACTCCCCTCTCATACATGGTCAACATTTGTTCCCCCCAATGCCTGGGCAATGAGGTTATCTTTGCTCAAACTACGTGGCAAAGTCTATATACATAGTTGGCAAGCAACAGATGACTCTGGGGCGATTGGGATGAGATCAGCCAATGGTTCAGAGTCGGCTGTGTTGACTGACCAACATATATTGGGTGTCGGCCAACCTGCTGAAATTTGCATAGACCAGCCAACACCATATGTGCAAGGCCATATGCATGCAGAAGGGGTGTAGACTCTTGCCATGGATTGTACATGTGTCGGCCGACACCCCCTTTGCATGAGTCAATATGCATGCAGAAAGGGTGTTGGCCAATGCCATGAGTTTTATGGGTGTTGGCCGACACCCTCAGTGCGAATCAATATGCATGCAGAAGGGGTGTTGACTGATGCCATGGATTTCATGGGAGTTGGCTGACATCCTTAGTGCGAGTCAATGTGCATGCAGAAGGAGTGTTGGCTGATACCATGAAATTTATGTGAGTTGGCTGACACCCTTAGTGTGAGTCAATGGGCATGCAGAAGGGGTGTTGGCCAACTCTATCAGGTTAAGTATCATAAAATGTTGCATTGTTGAACACATTTAGTTTAGATATCAACATGGATTCATTGCAGTGATACAGCATGCCAAAAACATGGATGTGCTAATAAGACAGTCCTTGGATCCTCTCTTTGGATTGATGCAAGATGGGATGATCTTGAGGAGAGGGTGAAGTTGCTATGGTTACCTTTTTCTTTTTCCTTTTACCACCACACTTCCCACCACTGGTTTCCTCATCTCCACACTTAGCCACCATTTCATCCTGTCCATCATCTGGCATGATGTCCAGTTGAGGCAGCTCACTCAGCATCTCCTTGATCGCTGACACAATTTCTTCTGCCCTTCCAGATCTGAGAGCTGAGTTCATGAGGAAGTCAGGAAAACCATCACCTGGGGGCTCAATCTCAACTACCCTCCAACACTTGTGTCAGAGGAGGTCCAAACCAAGGACCACAGGTGTTCCAACAGTGGCATGTGTGAATCTGCTTTGCTGAAGTGAGCCAAGGGCCATATGGAATGCATCCCTAACTGTGTGGATCTCCATGGGCAAATATTTCTTGGCCCATCGCCATGAAGTCCATGCTGGCAAACCATTCTTGGACATGGGTCAGCCTGAGGTCTGTTGATCGACTGGGTTTGTGTTAAATGACAAAGAAATTCAATGGGACTCACAATACGAGGCATGGAGTGGAGTGTTCTGCTCAACTGGAGATAAGATGGGTCCAAGCAAAGGCCCTGCAAGAAGGCTCCACGATCATGTTGGTTGGCAGCAGGACTAGACTCCTCTGGAGGGTCAGGCTGATCATTGAGGGAGATTTTGGTACCCTTGAGTGAAGGGTGACCTAGGGAGACAGCACCATGGTTAGACGCAATAGCCTTACCTTTCCCCGCCACATCTTGGGGAACCCCAGCCTCAACCTTGCCATTGCTGACCATGTCAGACTGTGATTCATTGTCCACCTCAACAAACTTGCACTTTGGAGGTGGTCGGAATTCTAGAGGGGCATGCTTGGCAGGCAAGTCTTCCTCTCTTGCTTTGATAAATGAGAGAATTGGAAGGCACTTGTGTTCTTGCTCCTTCCAATGGTCCCAGAGTTTTTGTTAATGCTATTCTTTGTGAGCTTGGAGGGGTCAGTAATACAAAAGTCATCAGGTATTATGGCAGGGTCAATATAATCCAAGGGCATCTTCGAAATCAAGAGCCAAGGCACTGGAACCTTGGCTCTTGTTGTGATTTTGACTAGATTGGATGTTGAGCATGTAAAATGCATGAGAATGTAATACTTACTATAAGCTTTATGGAAAATTTCCCACACAACATCTTGCCATGGCTTCAAGCGTTGGGTAGCGATGTGAGGGAGCAAGGGATTACCATTAATGTTGACATTGACAATAGGAACAACCCAATGGTCATCTCTGTCATCATTGTCTCCCTCTGACTCAGAAGATTGGCTGTCTAAAAGTCCCTGAGTAATAATGTAAAATATAGCTGAAAGTTGCACTCACCTTTTCCAAATATGTAGTTCACCAGATATTCGGAACCATCTTTGGCCCACTTCTTTGTCTCACTTGAAAACATCAAAAAGGATTTATTACAACCCTTTGGTGGCTCAGTCTCGAAGCTACGCATTAAAAAATTATCAGGCAACATAAACAGAATAGTAATTTAAGTGAAAATACTCACATTGCTGTCCTCATGCTGTCATTGTTCATGTAAGCCAAATGAACCACCACATGAACTCCCATAGTGCAGCACAAACAGTCAATGAACTCAGTGGTGTCCTCATGTAAATTCTTCTTCTGGTATCTATGACAACCTAAGTAGTCTGAATCTAAAGAATGACAATGCAATAACTCATGAGACCTGCTTGTTTGGGGGAGGCCCATCAGCATTCCATATGGCAGCAACTTGCTCTGCCTCCTCCTTTCTTTTCTTGTCCAGCGAGTTCCACCATTTCTGTAATGCCTTCGTATGAACACCTAAAGTCCTCTTGTCTCCTCTGTCCCTGGACTGCTTGTTGATCTCGTCCACCTCATCTTTGAAGATTTGCTGAGCCATGTGGAAGGGATCCCAGAGTTTGCGGTAATCCCCAGCCTCCATTGGTCTAGCAGCTGATGCACATTCACTGATGGTGAGAGTTTTGCTGACCTTCAACTCTAGGGATGTGATAATCCCCTGTTCTTCAGCCTGTTCATCCTTGGGCAGGTATGCCAAGAACTCTTTGCAAATTGCCTGTTGAAGGTAGAGTCACAATACATCAAAAGGTTACTCAGCACGTACCAGGTGAAGATGTTCAGGAAGCTCTATTGGGGTGTCCTCTAGCTTCTTGGAGTTCACAATTTCATTTCAACAGTCCTTTAGCACCACCAACTGTGCTGAGGCATTGCTGCGTGCCTCAATATATTGGGCCAGATATTTCTTCAAGACTTCCATGAAAGCCACTGACCAGTCCTACATACCAGTTCTAGCCATGATCAGTGTGCTTACCACATCAAAGATAACTTGAGAGGAGTGAAATTGGCAGGTAGTGTGAGTCAATGTGCAGTGGGTCCAGTTTTGCATGTTGTGTCAGTGGTTCCAACCGTCATGTGGACATTGATGCACTGCCCACAGCATGCTGTCAATGTAAGCATATGACTGGTTACCACTATGTACAAGCAAACCATATTTTTTAGTGAACCTATGCAACAGCTCAATGCAGCCTCTGATTGAAATGCATTCATACGGCACTCTCCATAAAACCTGCTAGATGCTGAGCACTCAAAGAGCACTTTAATGTATATATATGGTGACATTTGCAATTATCTTATGAGAATGTAGAACATGTTCAAGATGCATGAACTCCATTAGGTAGCAGCAATCAAGATCTATTCTACCAGTGTAATAAGAACTATGCCAGCACAAACTTCATCCACTGACTAGTAAGCAGCACAGCATCCTCGGGACACAGGACCTCAATACGATACTTCTTGGTCACCCTAGTATCTTCAACCAGACTGCATGTCATTGCCTTGCACTTAAATTGATACCCCCCTAATCCATCTCATATATAGACAGAGGTCCAAGACTTCAGGCTGCCACATTGTGGACATTGCAGTGGCACTGCTTTGCCCCATGGCTGATGATCTTTGTGGGCCCACACGTACTTGGTAACCTTATCAGCAAGGTGGTAGATCGCTGTGTGTTTGCCAAGATCAGTTGCACTTTTGAGTACATGTTCAAGGGCTGCCAAGAAGTTGAACTGATACAACATGATTGATTTTGTGAGGTTCATCAACAGCATGGTAGTTTTGATGGGGGACAAGTGGGGTGCATCAAATGCCAGCATGTGTTCGACACTGAGGCTGACAAAACCAAAACCACTCAGTGTGATTGGTTGACAGACAACGATGCAAACTTACCTCTTTAGACCAGCCTTTAGACCAGTAAATGCCTCTTCCTGGCGGACAACAGCACTGCATGACATGAAATACATGATGGCACCATGCAAGATGTCCTTAAACAGTGTCAAGACTAAGTTGATCCACTATCAACACTGTTAGACACAGAATGGGACATGAGGATGATATGGCACTTACCTCATCCACCACAGCTGCCTCTGGCTGCTTGCCTTCCTTGTCACAGCCCAGCCAGAAGTTGCCTCTGTCATTGTTGATATGATTTGTGACCACCACAATGATGTGCTTGAACCTTGCGGTGCAGATGCCAGCCATAATCTTGCTGACGTGCTTGGGCCATGTGAGTTGTGCCTCGTCATCAGCCAAGTTGAAAGGAATGTTGATGCTGTGGAGGCGATCATCCTTGGGATAATGATCCCTAAGGACCTCCTCGATGATGGTGAAATGTGCAATGCAATGGATTGAATGAAGGTGCAGGTGGAGTAGAAGCATTGGGGTAGTGTAGATGGTAGTGTTGGTCGACGCCTCGAACATGCCCTTCATCCTGAGAAAGGTGTCGAGCACCGGCTTTCTGTTTTCTGTGAAACCTGCTGGATAAAAGAAAGTTGGTGAATCGCCACTATGAGTAATGAACCACAACCACTTATAATATATGGTGCCAAGGATTTCTGACACAACTTCCAATGGCAAGCGACGCACTGAAAGTGAATGCTGGGACAGGCCAAGCATGCACACACATCCTCAGGAATGTCAAGGCATCAAGTGCAGACCGAGCGGTGACAACCTGACTCATTGCACTCGAACAAGATTCCCCCCTCTTGGCAGAGGGAGCAATGCTGTAAATGAATGTTGCATGCATTTAGTGAGTATATGAGTGACACAAGTGGATACAAACCTGAATGTCCAAGGAAGATGCAACAACATGAACGTGCTTTGTAGCACGCGCAGCAGTGGTGGCAGTGGGACGAGCAAGAATGAGGCACTTGGCACTGCCTCCAGTTGCCTTCCTCACAATGAAAGTTGTGTGGACCATGGGTGAGAGTAGAGTGGGGAAGGGTAAGAGGGACTTGTGGCACCAGACTCACATAATGTGGATTCGGTTCCACAACGCACCTACATGATGCATGTGCTGCACTTCCCTCAGCACTACAGTGGCAAAGACACAACGTTGGTTGGAAAAATAATATATATATCACGTGCGCTTGTGGCAACACACACACAATTCAACAACTTATGTCATGTGCTGCACCCCAGTGACACGATGCCAACATCACATGTCCGATGTGTCACAATGTTTGTTTGAAAAATATACATATATCACATGCTCTTGTGGCAACTCAACAACTTACATCACATGCTTGCCACAGTGCATGCACTCTATTAACCATTGTCACGTGTCCTTCCTTTATGACTTAAAGTCATGAGAAGCCCTTTCCACACCAGTTCAACTTCTTTCTTACCTCCCACATCCAACCCTCCCACACCCAACTACTCACAAAGACTTTCTGTGATGCAGGACTGCAGCCTGCGTCACAGAAAGTCGAAAATCTTTATCATGCATTGCTACTTGCCCTTTAATGACTGACCTTTGTTTTTTCCTTTATTCACTCAGGTTATTCTTTTGCCAAGAAGGATCAGTGCATTGGAGCCATAGTCCCGCTCCCGCTTCCTTTGTTGGTCTGGTCTGGGGGTTTTGTGATGGGATCAGTTTGTCAGGGCCATAGTCCCGCTTCCACTTTCACCTTGTTGGATCATCAATAGGATCGGTTTGTTGGGGCCATAGTCCTGCTTTTGCCTCCTCTTGTTACAATTTTCCCTTCGTTCACCCCATCCACATTACCCCTATCCACCCCAGACCCTATAGATGCCAAGGATTATCCCTTTTGTTTTCCAGACTTCATTCAGTTTCCACCATTTCCTTTCTAGATGGAGTATGGAACCGCACGTGTGGCCCATTCCCTATTATGTTAACCTTTA
The DNA here is from genome assembly GCA_038091315.1 of Porphyrellus cyaneotinctus. NCBI lineage: Eukaryota > Fungi > Basidiomycota > Agaricomycetes > Boletales > Boletaceae > Porphyrellus > Porphyrellus cyaneotinctus. The sequence continues at coordinate 65,925 of JBBPOF010000030.1, read as the reverse complement.
CTCCTATTTTGCCTAGGTCCATTCCCAAAGCGGTATGGTCCATCTTCTTTTGGTTGTGGTGATGCAGCCATATTTCCTTTCTGACTTCTTAGGCTGCATCCATCTCTTTTCGTTATGGTCCATTCCCTTTTCATTGTGGTTATGTAACCTTTCTCCTCTCGTCGTGGACAGACAGCACCTCCCAATATGGGATCTCTCACTCCCATTTCATACTCTGCTTCTCCCTATATATACCTAGCTGCCTGTACTTGTATTCCCCATCTAGTTCTACACTTAACACACTAGTTTCTAGTACCACTCAGCCCTGTCTGAGTGAGACCCCCTTCTGTAGTTGGCAGTGTCCTTCTACAAGACCTTCCCCCACACTTCGATGTCATTGTGTGAGACCTACTCGAGGCCATTCCCAGCGGCTAAATAGGATTCCCATACTGGAGACTAGTGTCTGCATTCCTAACAAAAGAACTAGATCTTCCAACATCCTTGCCACAGCGCAACAGGACACCCACCCTTCACCATTTGTCAATTCTCCGCCACTGACTTCTCTGATACCAACGAGGAAGCTTCCACCTCTCCTTCCGGTACCTCTACACCTCATAGCAGATCTCCTTCTTCTTCATCCTTGAATGAGGAATATCATCCAGCAGAAGAACCAGGAACTGATTGCTCGCAACATCTCCCAGCTTTACCAAGCTCCTCCCAATCTTCCGGCAGATCCTTCCTGGAATTTGTAGCTGTTGCCAGTATGTCATCCTCTGCCACTCCCCATGCTCACACTCCCCGAGGAGAGGTCGCTGCATCTCTTCATGAGTACCACCCTCTACCTTTAGCACAGGCACCCCCCCTCGATGACGACTACCTTTACTTCGACAAACCCATCCAAATAGACCCTCCCATCCTCCCATCCGCACCTGCCATCATGTCTACTTCCGATAAACAGTCTGAGCTTAAAGCTGGACTCCCTGACGATTTCTCTGGGAAAGCTGAGGACACCAATTGCTGGCTCCTAGCTATGAAGGTGTACTTCACTATGAATATGGCCTATTACTCCAATGATGCCACTGCCATAACCTTCCTCAACAAAATGAGCAAGGGGCGGGGCATAGCCTTCTCTGAGGGATGGCTAATGAAGCTGGCTAATCTGAATATTGAGTCAGCAGACAAGATGCTGGAAAAGTTGCTGGAGGACTTTAAGCACGTCTTTGTCCCAAAGGACACCACCGCAAGGGCTAGGATGGCCTTGCATGATATTCGCATGGAGGGAAAGCCCTTTTCAGGTGACTTCCATGCCTTCTGCTCAGCCTTCGAGCTCGAAGCCAGAAGATCGGGTGTCTCGGACCAGGATATCCTGAAGGACCTGGTCAAGTGTGCTGTGACCGAGTCACTAGCACACTCCATGATGGCCTTGCCAGATGAACCCTCCATGGTTTCTGCTTGGCTCGACAAGGCGGGTCAATTCTTTGACGCTGCCAATAGGTTAAAATCCCTTTGGAAGGGAGGGCCATACATCCCCTCCACTTCCTCCTCTTCTTCTCCTCGCTCATGCGATCCCATGGCCATGGACGTTGATAGCATCTACCTCACTCCCATCGCCCATGCCAAACACATGTGAAGCAACAAATGCTTCATCTGTCACAAGGTCAGGTGTAGTATGTGGAACCACCCATGAAACCGTGGAAACACCCCTTCCCAACCTCGTGGGACCCAACCCCATCCCCAGAACATTCACATCACTGAGACTTCCAAGTCTCCCCCTCCTCCTCCCCCTCATCCGGCCAAAGAGGATCCAATTCAGGAATACCTCCATACCCTGAATATTGACCGCACCCACGCTCTTCGAACCTTGAAGATTTGCTTCGACAAGGGTCTTGATGAACGCGGCGAACAAGTCAACAATGTTGAAGAGGATGAGATTCCTTCTGCTCTCACGGAAAAATCTCAAGTGGATTTTTAAAAGGAAGGAGTGGTTCAATGTCACTGCCGTCCCATACAATTGCTCCTGTAATAGTATCTGACAAAAATGCTAGATCAATTCAAATTCCTCTATCAGCTTTTGTCAGACCTATGGGAAAAATTGTTGACACCACTGCTCTTCTCGACAGTGGTGCTACTGGATGCTTCGTTGACTGTGACCTCGTCGAATGCATGAAGTGGCCAAAGACATGTATGGCTCACCCCCTAAAGGCCCATAATGTGGACGGCACTTCCAACATGAGTGGACTCATACAGCATGAAGTCCAGCTCACTATCTGAATTTCTGGGACAGAAATGACCTGGACTTTCATGGTGATCAACTGTGGCTTGCAGAATGTCATCCTTGGCCTCCCTTGGTTACAGGAGGTCAATCTGATTATCAATTGGGCAACTGGAGCCATTGGCATCCCCAATAAACTCCCAATCCTTCGACACAATGACCCTGAAGCGATCAGGCAATGATACCTGATTCACTACCTCAACGTCGACCCCTCCTCTAAACTGGAGAAACTTCTCCGGAAACAGGTCGATTGGAACTCTTCCAAATGGCTTCAGAAGACTACGCTATCCACCAAACTCGCCTAAAAGGAAAAACCCAAGGAGGAGGTGTTACCTCCACAATTCTTGGCATTCACCAATGTCTTTTAGAAACCCCCCAATGGACAACTTCCCCCCTCTTGGTCATTCAACCACATGATTGCGCTGGACAAGGACTTCGTCCCGAAACCTGCCAAAGCTTACCCACACAATCCTAAAGAGATTGAAGCATGCAAGGTGTTCATTGATGAACATCTCAAGGACGGAAAGATCCACCCTTCCAAGTCTCCACAGATAAGCCCATTCTTCTTCATCCCAAAGAAGGATGGCACTCTTCACTCCTGTCAAGACTACCAATACCTTAACTCCCACACCATCAAGAACACCTACCCTCTCCCCCTCATCTCTGATCTGATGGATAAGCTCAAAGGATCCTCTGTCTTTATCAAGATAGATATCCGATGGGGATATAACAACATCCTCATCACAGAGGCTGACTGATGGAAGGCTGCATTCATCACCCCCTTCGGTCTCTTTGAGTCCAATGTCATGTTCTTCGGAATGTACAACTCCCCTCCCACCTTTCAGGCCCTCATGGACCACATCTTCAGTGACTACATCACCGAGGGATGGCTGGTTATCTATATAGATGACCTCTTGATCCACTCCTGCGACTCCACCACTGATGAAGCCCACACCAAACTGGTTCTAGAGCAACTCCGGGAGCATGGATTAGGGCTCAAACTTTCCAAGTGTTTCTTCGGTGTCCACGAGATGGAGTACCTCAGGATGATCATTCGCAAAGGGGAGGTCATGATGGAGCCAGTTAAACTGGCCCCCATCCGTGATTGGGCTCCTCCGGTCAACCTCAAAGCAGTACACTCTTCCCTGGGCTTCTGCAACTTTTATCACAAGTTCATCCTGGACTTTGTGACCATTGCCCGCCCCCTCAATGGTCTCACTGGCAAGAATGTCCCTTGGGAATGGGGTCTGGCCTAAGAGACTGCCTTCCACCATCTCCAAAGGTGCTTCCTCTGGAAACCTGTTCTCCGATTCCTGGACATCCAGCAACCCTTCTTTGTCATGACTGACACCTCCCTCCTTGCAGCGAGGGCCGTCCTCATGCAGAAGGACTCCAATGGCGCCCTCCATCCATGTGCCTATTACTCCCACACCTTCAGTTCCGCAGAGCAGAACTATGACATTTACGATCGCGAGCTCCTCGCAGTAATCCTCACTCTTGAGGAATGGTGTCATTACCTCTCGGGCACCTACCACCCTGTGATGATTCTTACTGACCATAAGAATCTCACCTACTTCAAGGTGCCTCATAAATTGTCTCGTCACCAAGCTTGCTGGGTGCTCTTCATCCAGGACTTTGACTTCCACTGGGACTATCATCCCTGCTCACAGATGGCCCCCGCAGATGCGCTCTCACATATGGCTGAGGTGGACACCACCTCGGACAATGCAGAAGTAACACTGCTTCCCCCTGATGCTTTCATTCACACCCTTGACACCGAATTGGCTACCAAGATTGTGGACTCCACTCCCTCTGATCCCTTGGTCATTGATGCCCTCGCTGCCCTAGCTTCCAAGGCCCCCTTCCTCCCCCATACCAATAAAGCTGACTGGACTTTCTTGGATGGCCACCTTTATTTTAAAGGACACCTCTATATCCCCGAACCCGCTCGCCTTGATCTGGTCTCTTCCCTTCATGTCTCCCCTGCTGGAGGCCATGAGGGCTACTTCCGCATGGTCCACCATATTCAACGCAACTATTGGTGGCCGGGCCTCACCTTGTTCCTTCGTCGTTTCATCGCCAGCTGTGCCATCTGCCAATTGCACAAGGCGAACACACATCCCACTGTCCCCAGTTTGACCCCCCTCCCTGTTGCCGCCACTCACCCCTTTCAGCACCTCTCTGTTGACCTCATCACCAACCTCCTGGTCTCCAATGGCTTTGACTCTGTCATGGTTGTGGTAGACCATGGTCTTACGAAGGGGGTAATTTTCCTCCCTTGCCACAAAATGATTGATGCCACCAGTGTCACATGGTTATTTTTTGAACACGTTCGTTTTTTCTTGATTCAGTCTCCATGACAAACTTATCTCTGACTGAGGTCCTCAATTTGCCTCTGCCTTTGCTCAGGAACTTTCTTGCCTCCTACATTATGACCTTGCCCTCTCCACCACTTACCATCCCCAGACAGATGGAGAGACCAAACATGTTAACCAGGAACTCAAAACCTACCTCCGCATATTCTGTGCAGGTAACCCCTCGAAATGGAAATCCCTCCTCCCCACTGTGGAATTCTCCCACAACTCCACAGTATATTTGGTTACCAAACAAACCCCATTCTCTCTCATGATGGGCTATGAACCCCATGCCTATCCCCCGCTTGGAAAAACCTTCCTCCCCACCCTCGAACAACAACTTCACTCTCTTGACAAGGCTCGGAAGGAAGCTCACGCTGCTCACAAGCAAGCCCAACAGCTCATGAGGGAATGTATTTCCTCTAACTTTAAACCCTGGAAACTCGGCAAAAAAGTTTGGCTGGAATCCAAGAATATTTGACTGCGGCTTCCATCAAAGAAGCTCGCCCAAAAGCGGTTAGGTCCCTTCGAGATAACTCAGGTGATCTCCCACACTGCCTACCAGCTAAAACTTCCTCCAACGTGGAAGGTACACGATGTCTTCTATGCCTCCCTTCTTTCCCCTTATAGAGAAACCACTGAACACGGCCCCAATTTCCTTAATCCCCCTCCTGATCTGATCGTGGAAGAAGAAGAATACAAAATCGACCAGATCCTCACTCACCAAGGCTCCATTCACCGCTGCCAATTCCTTATCTTGTGAAAAGGCTACTCTTTGGCCGAAAATACCTGGGAACCCGAAGCCAACATAACCCACACATGGACCACCCTTGCGGCTTATAAGGCTTGCTTCCCTTCTGATTTCCCCAACTGAGCCTTTCTTCTTCACTCACCACCATCCTCCCACTATGCAGCTCTCCTTCTCTATCTCTCTGGGTCGTGCTGACCTCATCACTATCCTTGCCCTTGCCATTACCTATGTACTTTTTTGTACATTTCGATCGCTTAATCGCTCCATCGTCTCCGTTATAGCGATCAGCAGGATCCAATTTAAGTGGATATTCATCTGCCCGCAGTCCTATCAGACTTCTATGTATAAATTCAATGAGACCAATGCCTGGGGTGGCGCCTAATCCTGGGATCCTCTGGACTGAAATCCAGAGGAACAGGCACAACTAGCTGAGGAAGACTTGATGGACGATTTGGGGGCCTGACCCATTCGTTCCTTTTATGGGGATGGGACTAGTTTTCCACCCTGTTTTGTAAAAACCATCTGTTTTTGTCTGGTCCACAACCTTTTTGTCTTGGATGGAGCTCCAATCTGAAAGCTCCTATAAGGACACCCCTCAATGCCATGGTGCTAACCAGGAGGACAAGCTACTTCATGCACATCTCTTTCCATACACCATTGCAAACCCTCAGACAGCATTCACTTTTGATGTTCTGGAGGAGTTCCTGATTGACTCCTTGGAGTGCAAAACTTCTGCTGCTAGCTTCTATCATAAGCTGAGAAGACAGACCAACAATGCCTTTCCTGATGTAATTCCTATATGTTTTTTATCTTGGTTTGTTTCTTGGACCTACGAGCCTTATAATTCTCTTAGAATCGTTATTGAGAATTGATGAGAATCTCTAGGATTTGGAGAGATCTCTCTAATTGGAAAAGAGCAGGCTTTGGACAAATGTATTCAAGGGAACCTGATCTAGGGTACCTGGCTATTTTCTGTGCAGTCTGTCCCCAATCTGGGGTCAATTTACCAAGTGATTGGATGAAACAGTATGACAGATAAGTTGGCTGACTTCTACAATATATCATCTTGTCCTAGGGGAAAAATAGTAATACAGTGGCTCTATGATACGTGGTAGATGGAAACTTCACAGCACAACACATGAAGATGAAAAACCCCCACAATGATGTTTTTCTAGCAGATGGCCTTGGTTATATGGTGGGGGATAAAGTTTATCAGCACCACGTAGCCACTGCAGCAGAGAATACTGAGGTAGGTTGGATAGATTATTTGGTAGGATATAAGCGCCTAATTATATGTTGCTTATTCATTAGCGCTCCACCTGTCAAAACCATAGAGCAGTCAATGAGGCTAATACTGCCAGATCAAACCTTTGTGCCATGGGCATTGGAGCAACTGCTTGTGCTTGACATGGATGTTTTGTTCCTCATTCAATTGTAGATTTCTACAAGGGTGAACAGTGCATATTGTTCAATATCAGTCTCTTCAAGACCATCTCTAAATTATGGCTTTTATAAAAGGCAGAAGAACATAGACTACTCTATTTGCCATGCTCTACATTACCATTCATCAGGCATACAAAAGGCCTTGGTAATCTATGATGTAGCCTGCTAGTGGTCAGTCAACCTGGAGCAACAAGTAGAATCTTATTCTTCTTTATCCTTACCCTCTGATATGGATATCATTCCTGCAGTAGGGAAATTCCATCTCAGTGCCCACAAGCAGTCCTGCTTTCCAAGGTTCAGCCTCATGTTCATTCCTGGTGCTGGGCATGTGGATGGAGAAATCCTAGAAACTCTCTGGGCTTCATTCAATAAAATATCACCTTCTGCAAGAGCTATGAGCCTAGCTCATAGGCAAGAAGTATATGATGACCATATGCGAGATTCAAATTGGAAAAAGCTGGTTGGATTGGGTAAGTTTGCTATATCTGTTATGTTTCATTTGCTCTTTATGCAAGTTGTTTGCAGTGAAATCACTTTGTAAAAAATATAAGATGGCTGCTGGTGGTGTTGAATCCATAGAGCTCCCTTTCAAACAGCTCACTGCATCTATTGATGCTATCAAACTGTTAGAACCATGATTACACAGAGGTCCTATGCTCTGTTTTGGCACCAGAGCGCAAGTCTGCTTAGGGGTTGACCAAGTCTGGTAACAGGAACAAGGTCCAAGGGTGAACAACAAAGTCCAGAAGTGGACAGTGATGTCCGGAGATGGACGACAATGTCTGGAGATGGACAAGGGTGTCCAGAGGTGGATGACGAAGTTTAGAAATAGACAAGATAGAGGACGAGGACGGATAGAAATGTCTGAGGATGAACATCCTATGGACATAAGCGGAGGTCACAGCAGACTTGACTGGAGGGATTAGGGACTGTGGCTTCAGTGATTCAGGTCGGAGAACTGCACCCTTGTGTGAACTGTGTCCTTGTATTTGACAAGGGACAGAGTTAATGACAGGGGAGCCAAAGGTAGTGACGGAGGAGATGGGAGTCAACCCATTAAGGAGGTCAGAGGTTCATGAGGTATTCAAGTTGATATTCGAACTAGAGTATGACACTATACTCTACAAGTTTATATATGGAGGTGACAGGTCCAAGTGACTAAGTTAATGGGGGACGGGGGTAAGTATGCCAGAACTGAGATGGAGGTACAAATGGTCTGGAGCTGTGACAGATGCACAAATGCCTGGAGCTGTGATGGATGTATGAATGTCTGGAGCTGTGCTCCTCAGCGAGACACAGGTTAACTTGATTAGTGATGGTGGTGTCAGAGAAAATGAGTAAGAGAAGAGAGTCATAAAGAGGGAGTCATAATCAGGGGAGACAGAAAGGGTGGATTGAAGCCCAGAGGTGCAGGAGTATGCCAGAGGTGCAGATGAGCAGAATGTGTCCAAGATAGACATAGTGATTGGTGGAGTTGACAGGAGTGACCCAGAAAAGGGTCAGAAGTGTCATAGGTGGAGTATGAGTTTGAATCCAAAACATGGGATATGACACAAATTCAGGGAATGGACTCAACAGGCGATTCAAGCAGATTGTGAGTGAGGAGAAGCTTTGGATATCTATGCTTTGAGTATGGAGAAAGGTTAGATTTCATAGGATTTCAAAACTAGATATTTGCTAAGATTGATGGCTACTTCTATTTGGAATAGCACCAACCTTGGCAGAAATCAGATTAAGCCTTGCCAAATCTGCCCTAGGGACTGAAAGGAATCAGGATTCAGTGAACTGGCTTGTTCAGGGGATTAGCATTGAAAATGCCCAGTAATGTGTTGCTGTTTGTATTTTGGGTGCTCATTTTAATTATTAATCCAGAGATGCTTTGAGAGCTATGATCTGCTGTGCAGGTAGCAGTGCCACTACAGCACAAGAGACTGCAATTGCAGTGCAGCAGCAGCAACTGTTGGATAGGATCATCAAGTTTAATCAGAGGGCAGACATCTTTGGTGCCAATGCAACAATGGATGGTTCTGCAATTACCAGAGATGACCCTTTCTTTTGCACAGAAGAGAACAATGAAGTGGTAGATGAAGATTCTCTATGGCCTGGAACTTCTGATTCTGATGATGGGGATGAAGATTCAAGACAAGATCTTGAAGATAAGCTGGCAGACATTTATCCAGAGTGTATGAGGCTCCGTATGCCTTCTTCCATGGAGGCCAAGTCTCAAGGTGATGTGTTGTTGAGGAGCCTCTAGCAAGAAGGGATTCAACTTTGAGTTGGCCAAGTAAATGACTGCCTTAACAATCTCAGGAACCATCTGGGTCAAAAGGCCATTTTGTATAGGATCAATTTTCGAAGCTCAAGCTCTAATTGTACAGACATGCAATCCAAACAAGATATTAGGAGGGTGGTTTTGAAAATCAACAGTGATGTTCAAAGCTACTATAGAGCCATTGGTGCTTTGAAGATCTTAGGGGCCTCAGGGGATCTCCTGGATAAATACAAGATTATTTGCCAAGAGGACTTAGCTGTGTCCAAGGATATTACTGAGGAAAACAGGTTTAACCAAAGTTCTCATGTTCTTCCTTGGTTTTAGTGAATTGAAGGATGTGACTCTAATTCATCCTTATGGAATGATGAATGTGAGTCTCATTATTTGCATGTGTTTAGGTTAGTGATGCGAGGATACTCAGTCCTGAGGGTTAGTTGGCTTAAGGCAAGAGCCAGATTTCTTCGATGGAGAGGAGAATTGGACTTCCTCAAACATAAGATGCTCTGGACAACTCTCTGGTTCTGGCATAGACAGGATGATTGGAAAGGCAGAGAGGAACAAACCAATAAGCCAGGGAATCATGCCTATGCAGTCAGGCAGCAGGATGTATGGGCAAGATTTGCTAAAGTGGTGGAGCAGAATTTCCATGAGTACATTACTCTGTAGAAAAGCATTTTGCAGCAAATGCCAAGTGATGTGATAGAGTGTTGCCTCTATTGCACGGATGATTGGCAAATACCCACATGCTTAAAGCATAATGCACAGTATCAGCTGGCCCCCTTCTGTGTGAACAAACTCTTGCATTCAGGGTGTCAGCTGATCCAAGTAAATTTAGGAAGATCACCCAAGACCCAATATACATTGCAGGATGAATGCAACTGGGGTATCAGCTGTCCAGAGATCAAAATGGGTCAACAGCCAAACCATCCTCCCAGGTATATATGTATGGAGGACCCCTTGGGCACATATTATTGACTTGCACTAAGGGTGTCAGCTGACTCACATAGAATTCATGGCATCGGCCGACGCCTCTTCTGCATGCACATTGACTCACACTAAGGGTGTCGGCTGACTCATATAAATTTCATGGTATCGGCCGACACCCATTCTGCATGCAAATTGACTCATGCAAAGGGGTGTCGGCCGACTCACATAAAATGCATGGCATCAGCTGACACCCCTTCTGCATGCATATTGATTCACACTAAGGGTGTCAGCCGACACCCTTTCTGCATGCATATTGACTCATGCAAAGGGGGTGTTGGCCAATGCATGTACAATCCATGGTAGGAGTCTAAACCCCTTCTGCATGCATATGGTGTTAAGAACGCAGACACTAGTCTCCAGTATGGGAATCCTATCTAGCCGCTGGGAACGGCCTCGAGTAGGTCTTGCACAACGATGATGAAGTGCAGGGAGAAGTCTCATAGAAGGATGCTGCTGACTACAGAAGGGGTCTCACTCAGATGGGGCCGAGTGGTACTAGAAACTAGCGTGTTAAGCGTAGAACTAGATGGGGAATACAAGTACAGGCAGCTAGGTATATATAGGGAGGAGTGGAGTACGAAATGGGAGCGAGAGATCCCATTTTGGGAGGTGCTGTCCGTCCACGACGAATCGAGAAATGTTACGTAACCATGACGAAAAGAGAATGGACCTATACAAAAAGGGAATAGACGTTAACATAATAGGGGATGGGCTGCGTGTGCGGTTCCATGCGCCTTCTAGAAAGGAAACAGTGGAAATTGAATGAAGTCTGGAAAATGAAAAGGCAAGTCATCGGCATCTATAGGGGTTGGAGCAGATAGGGGTAACACGGATGGGGTCAACGAGGGGAAAATTGTAACAATCATCACTTGGAACAATGGCTCGATCTACTCATGAATATGGAACTGGTGCCCAAGCTCCAGTTTCAAGGAAACCTCAAAGGGGAATAGGTGTTTGAGTTCAGCAAGTGCATACTGGAAACCATGGTCAATTTGATAGAAATCAGATAATTTGAGGATCAATATCAAGAACTCTTGATGCTGTGGCTCACTACTGTACCTGTTATGCACCATGTTAGCTATATTCTCATCTGAGTCCCAGCCAGTCTAAGGACTTACCAGCCAAATAGAAAAGTCAGCAAGTGATCAAATTCCCACTGCACAACACCATGCAAGATGATCAGATTCTCATCACAGTGACCCTCTGCATTCTGTTGGCATGCCTGCTGACCATGAGGCAAGGACAACATAGTTTCAAAGATGACAGAGTGCTTGGCAAGCAGGCCAGGATACAGCCTGTACAGTGTCTTGCGGGATGGTTCAAGAACCTTATTTTGTAGTAAACATCAAATCGCAACAGAAATGTCAACAAAGCTTACCAATAATGTAAATGTAACCATTGCATCCATAAAATAGAACATGGGATGTTGTTCTAGAGGAAGATCCATGCATGCAGTTTGACAATTTCTAGTAGGTCATAACTCGCAATCCCTCACTGTTGAAGGAGGGGGTGGTGTTGAAGGAGGGGCTTGTGTTGAAGGAGAGGTGGGGAGTGGAATGGACAACATGGCCATCATGGAGGGAAGTCAGACAGTATCATAAATGGAATTGCAGCATCAGGCATGTAGGTGGAGAGCAGCATGGTCAAGTCAGCAATCTCATGCTGGCACACTGCCTCCACATTGAATGGTGACCAATAACTCCACCCCTCATGATGCCAGGCTTCAGGCATCCTCAGGACTTCCCTGACCTCCCTGACAGGGACCACCAGTGGTGAGCCAACATCCTCCATGCCAATGAAATTGTCCAATATGGATGTCAGCATGCACTGGAAGTTTTACAGCAAGAAGATGGTGGTGACCCACTCCACCTTCAAATCCATGCTGATCACATAAGTTCACAGATGATCCCACTGTTTGAGGTGCTGTAGCATGAGGTGGAAGATATAGTGGCTCAAAAAACTATCTGCATATTTGTATATTCTCACCTAAAGCTGATATCCTGTGATGACCCTAACCTGGACTGTCATTATGTTAGTGTATAGAATACAGTACTCGCTCTTGGCTTTCTATGGCATCAAGGATCAAGACATTCAGTTAGGATTTGATGAAATGGCAGCCATTTCAAAATGATGACTCATTCAGACAGTTTTTTGACTTTCCATTTTGATTACAGTACATATATTAGACCCTAGCATGCTGTAAAGTGATTACATGAATTTGGTAATGGTTCCTTTATGTCACCATTATGTAACTGAGTCTCGGACAACACATACAAACCATACTATACCATATTTATATTTTATCCTCTCTAATAAGATCTATTTCTACTATAATATGATGTTTTTCTTCATTTTTAGTCTTTCCTACAGGAAATTTACTTACCAGGCTGGCCTATGACAGCATACTGTATGTCATACTTCAAAAGCTCCAGCTAGAGTAGGCTAGACTTCATGGTGGCTGTTATTCAATGTTTACCCCTATCAATAGAAGGGCTATTATTTAATAAATCAACACTAGCAAGATCAGAAATGCTGTTTATGCCACTTAATGCAGCATGTCCATTGTTGATGCTGCTGGCACCCCTCTGATAGTGAGAAATACCCTCAAGGAAGCCTTATAAAAGTCTATGATAAAGAAGAAAAAGTGCTAGTTTCTAGTGATCATAAGAAAATGGAATTAGCTCTGGCTCTGAGGTATTAACATTGGATTGTGGAGGACTGAAAACAGTTATATGGTCAGGTGAGCCAAAACTCCACAAGACTAGATCAATTGGCCAGGAGTATATATGAAATAACAAGTAAGAGGCACTACTCACTAGGGAGATAAGGGCTATGGCAATGTTCAGAGGAGGCTCATTGATTGTATGGGACTGACTGCAGTGGGGGTTTTGAGTGACATAGTGGGTAGAATGAATACTGAATGGTATCTGACAATGTTGAAGAAGAAATTGCTAGAAAGCATAGAAAAATTTAAAATCTCACAAAATGTCATTATCTTGCAACATGATAATGACCTCAAGCAAACATCTAGAAGCATTCAAAGATTGTTTGAATTAAGCTTTTCGACTGGTCTGCATAGTCTCTATACCTCAATTCCATGGAATTTACTTAAAATCACTTCAAAAGATATTTTATAGTCTCTCATTATAAAGTTAGATTATATTGTGGAGGGTGGAATATAAACATGGAATAGTATGGTTTGTATGTGTTGTCTGAGACTCAGTTACATAATGGTGACATAAAGGAACCATTACTAAATGTATGTAATCACTTTACAGCATGCTAGGATCTAATATATGTAATCAAAACTTAAAGTCAAAAAACTGTCTGAATGAGTCATCATTTTGAAATGGCTGCCATTTCATCAAATCCTAACTGAATGTCTTGATTCTTGATGCCATACAAAGCCAAGTGCAAGTACTTTATTCTATATACTAACATAATGACAGTCCAGGTTAGGGTCATCACAGGATATCAGCTTTAGGTGAAAATATGCAAATATGCAGACAGTTGTTTGAGCCGCTGTATGGTCAGGATGTCAACAGTATCTTTTCCATTAAAATTTGAAAGATGAAAACTATATAATATTGGAGCTCTCAAAGTAGTCATAAAGGACAAAAACTCCAATCAGTTTCACAATATTAATGTGAACAATCTTACCCTCTACTTCATTCCAGATTCCAATAGTGAATCCATCGCAGATAGGCTCAAGCAGATTCAGTTAGGTGTACTGAATGACCTCAGCCCACAAACCAAATATCCACTATTTCCACTGAGGTGTCTCCATCATCAAAGGACCGGAACCCACCTCTGGATGCATTTGTTATGGCATTTGTTTTAAGATGTCCTTCTGATGTTGATTTCTACATTTCGGTTCCTGTCCCAAACTTGACCCTTAACTGCTGGATTCATGGTACTGGTATCAACAACATCTTTTCCATTCAGATTTCAAGGATAGAGACTATTGGATTTCTCAAAGAAGCCATAAAAAACAAGAATCCTATGGATTTTCAAGATGTGGATGCAAAATGCCTTACTCTCTATTAGTGTTGTGCTGGGCCTGGCTTCATGCCTGCTGAAACCCTGAGCTGGACTAGGCTGAGATGGGCCTTGCATAAGGGCCTATGAGGGCCCAAGGCTCAGGCTTTAGGATTCTGGAGCCTGAGCCAGGCCCTTGGACTGGGGCCCCCCTAAACATTTTCATTTTGAGTTCAACTGCTCACTCCCCTCTCTAACACATTGTATCAAGCCCAATCACTCAACTATCACCTTTATCACATTCACTCAGGTCCAGTTGCTTGTCTCCCACTTCCTTCATGTCATTTTGAGCACCACTGCTCATACCCCACCTCCACTGTGTCATGTCAAGCCCTAGTATCACTTATTTGTGTCATTTCAAGCCCAACTGCTTATCTCCCTCCTCTTCTGTCATTTCGAGCATAACTGCTTGTCCTCTGCAGACCTGCCTCCAATGTGTCATTTCGAACCCATCTGCTTGCACAATGTAACCACCACACCATTGATGACCACAACAACAACAATACTGCTGCACCAGCACCACCAGCACCAGCATGTTAGTTGGCAGTATAGTGGCACTACTGGCACCACATGTTGTGTTGGGCCCAATTGCTTGTCTCCCACCTTCATTGTGTTATTCTGAGCCCAACCACTTGTCTCTCACCTCAAACACATCATGTCAAGCCCAACCACTTGTCTACCACTCCCACCACATCTGTTTGGGCTGTGTTGAGCCTGACCACTCATCCCTGGCCTTCACCATGTCATTTTGAGCCTGACCATTCCTCCCCTACCTCCAATGCATTATTTTGAGTGCAACTGTTCATCCCCCACCTTCAACACATCATCTTGAGCTTATCTGCTCACCTTCCACCCCAATCACTAACCCAGTCATCATTTTGAGCCCTACCACTCATTCCCCGACTCCAACATGCCATGTTGAGCTCAATCACTCATACACCACCACTACTGCATCCTTTTGAGCCAGACTACTTGTCCCACACACCGTGAGCACACCATTTCAAACTGACCACTCACCTCCCACCCCTGTTTATCATTTTGAGCACCACCACCCATCATTCAAGTTTGCTCCCTCAGTTTGGGCCTGACCACTCTCCATGATTTTGGATCATGATGGTACAAATAATTAGGATTTGTATGTATACATATGATGTACATATAAATTGATATAATTAGGACTTTATGTAGTATATATATAGTGCATATTCTTGCAGAGTGAAGCCAGGCTGTGCCCCTGGCTCTATGAGGCTGTTATTGAGGGCTTAGGCTGTGATTTTGTGAAGCCTGAGGCTGGCATAGCACTACTCTCTATAAGATTTGCATGCCATATGACAATGACCTTGCCTGGAGCCTGGAAAGCCTGGTGTTTAAATAGACTCTTCCTCCAATGGAAATCCTATCTGACGTCTACTCTGCCCCTCTTCCAAAACATGTTCATGTAGTTATTGAAACTTCTCTTTTTGGTGGGTCCATTGGCTTGCATCATGGCTATAGTAAACCCATTCTCTATCAGATGTCCACACAGCTCTGCCACCTATGTGAGAGGGAGACATGTTGACTCCCATTATTCACTGTGAGGGCCTCATTTCCAACTTTTGTGAGATTGAGCCAGTGATTCATCTGAATAGCATTCATGATCACCACTACTATTGTTACAATACGCCCTTTTCTTTCCCTTTTCCTTGACTTAGCTAAGCTCTTTCTTGGACTTATCTCTTTTCTTCTGCGATGACTCACCCCCATTATATCATACTCCACTTGCTTCATCATCGCCCCTTCTTTCTTTCACAATGACTCACCCCCATTACGTCATGCTCCACTTGCTTCGTCATTGCCTCTTCTTTCATATTCCATCACCTTCTATCAGCAACACTTCTCTGCCTACCCTTAACCGTGCTTCTATGCCTGCCCTTAACCGTGCCTCATAGTATATAGTTCCTTCTCAGACATTCCTTCTCCACCATCGCCTCATGGCTCTGTGCCACCACCTCCTCATCTCCGTTGTCACCTCATGGTTCTCTATCATCACCCCCTTGGCTCTACACTGCTGTCTCCTCGTCCTTGGATCCCTTATCCTCCATCCCCTCATCCTTAGGCCCCTTGTTCTCCATTCCCTAGTCCTCTAGTCCCTCGTCCACCACCTCATTGTCCTCAGGAACCTCATCCTCCATCTTCCTTGTCCCAGATCCTCTGCCTCTTAGACTTCCCTGAACATACGACAGTCGCTACCCGTGGCTGTCATAACAACTATTACATCAAAAAGTCTGACCCCTTTTCAAGCTGTGAAGTCAAAAGGGTATCTCAAAGTTCAGTCAGACAATCAAAGAATATTGGATTGTCACTCTGCTAAGGATAAACCTGTCAATACAGTAGCACCTCCCATCCAGCTATTCCATCCAGCATTCACATTCTTCTCTGGTAAAGCATTTGACCCCAAATGTGATGTGACCAACAGTTTCATACACAATGTCTAATCTCATGGCTCAGTTTGCTCTAATCTATGATAAGGAGAACATTTGCTGGAGTTATCTCCAATCATCTTTGGCAAAGGTCATTATTACAATTCACCCCTATTCTTTTCTTTTCCCTATCTTTTCACTTAGCTAAGCCTTGATTGAACTTATCTAACTTCTTCTGTGATGACTCACCTTTATTCCATCACATTCCACCATATTTCATTTGATCCGTCATCACTTCCTTCCATCATGTTTCATCAGATTCCCTTTCACTTATATAGCCACATGTCTTATGCCTGCCCTTAACCCTCACTAGTAGTATTTATGTGCCCCTCTGGTGCCCTTTATCCCTAAGCTAGACCTACTAAATACCTGCCTTGTACCTCACTAGGCCCTTTGCAATAGTAGCTCTCTCGCTTGCTTGCTTATTGCTCTTGTAGAGTGGGTGTCCCATTGAACTCTTGAATCTTCAGTCCACAGTTGTTGGATTGCAACCCTTGAATCCTTGAACCCTTGACCATTGGAGCTATGCCACCTTGAGTCTATGCCAGTCACTACCTATGACTGTTGTAACAAAAGGTCTAGCTTTCTCTTTGAATAGCTCTATCATCAAATAGACCAGCCATCCATCAAACTCCCCCTCCCCAAACATAAGACATGGTGCCTCTTCGTGAGTGCCCCCTTACACTGAAATCATTGATTCAAGACAATCATCACCAAGTCCCTCGTTTACAGGCTACCAACAACAAATCATCACTACTGATGACAACCTTCTCAGTGCCACTAAAGAAGACACAACAACTGTACGTCAGTGCTATCCTTCCATGTTTTCCAAGTCCACCATCCACTCTGCCAACTCCCCCTCATATCCCTACACCACTAGCACCCATGTCCACTACCAAGACCTCCAAACTGTGCCTTGGCACACCCGAACCCTTTAATGGCAACTATGAGAAGGCAATTTCATGGCTGAACACTGTCATCATTTACCTCCTCATCAACAACACCATATATACCAATGACATCAAGGTGGACTTTGGCCTCTTCTATATGACCAAAGGGGCAACCCAAACCTGGGCCACTATCTACCATATCCAATGCCTTCTCCTTGTTCCACTGTCCCTTGGTATCTGGGCCAACTTTGAAGCCAAATTCAAGAAGGCCTTTGAACACCACAACATTGTTGGTATTAACGCTGAGACTAGCTTCCAGCGGATCTTGTGCTTATTGCTAGGAACAACGATGTACAATGGTCTCATATCCAAAGATGTCAGAGTATAGAAGGTGGGTCTCGCAGTAGATGCATCTAACTGCAGATGAAGCATCTCACTCAGATGGATCCAAGTGGTGCTAGAAACTAGAAAAGATTGTGTAGAACTAGATGGGGAACTACTGTACATGCAGTGAGGTATATATGGAGAAGTGGAGTATGAAATGGGAATGAGAGATCCCATTTTGGGAGTGGTGCTGTCCATCCACAATGAAATGAGAATGGTAATGTAAGCCATAACAGAAATGGAGTAGATGCAGCTCCAGAAGTTAGAAAGAAAATAAGGCTGCATCACCTTCACTAAAAGGGAGTGGACCATACTACTTTGGGAATGGACCTAGACAAATGAACCTAGGTGGAAAGAGAATGGATGTGAACATAATGAGGAATGGCCCAAGGATGATCCATGCATCATCTAAAGAGGAAATGGTGGAAACTGAATGAAGCATGGAAAATAAAATGTCATGTCATCGGCATCTATAGAGGTTGAGGTGGATAGGGGTAACATGGATGGTGGGAATGAGGGGAAAATTGTAACAGCCAGAAAGGCCATTTACTGGCTCTCCACCACACATTGGAGAACAACAACCCAACCTAGAATGTCAAGAAAGACAGGTCAGCAGTAGAAGAAGGATATGATATGTTTGACCCAAGGGAAACAAAGAGGAGTGAGTGAGAACACTACTCAAAACTTACTATAGCTTCATAGGAAAGAGAAGGAAAGAGAATGACCAGAAATGAGGAGAAGTACCCTGAAAAACTTCAGAGTATAAGTAGAGACATGGAAAACTAAGGGGGGGGACTAAACTCAGAGTAGAAGGAACTCAGAGGAAGTATTGAGAACTGATGTCAGTACATCCTTTTATAGTTTGGGCATACCCATGACTGTACAGGATGACAACAAGAACAAATGTTGTAAGGAAGTGGGAACAGTGTAATATGTATGTGGAATACAGCACACAGTGAAGGGGACTTACCAACAAGGTTCAGCAATGATGACTGTTGACAATGAATCTGGACATGTGCAAGGAAATCCAGTGAAAGTGGATAAATGAAACCAGTTGAATTGAAGGCAGAAACAGCAGGAGTGGTGGTGGATTACTAGGACGATGAGATAAGACAATGTGAGAGTACCTAAAAAGTGGGGAATACCCTCTTACAACTGTAGAGAGCTACAGCTCCCTACAATGCATGACCAAAAAAATAAAAAACAACAAAGAAACATGGGAACCCTTACTCATTGAATACAATGCCCAGTTTAGAAACAAAGTCACCATCTCTAGTATCACCACTAATGAAGTCCTAATTGGATACTATGCTGCAGGCATCTCCTCTTGGATCATGAGACAAATCATGACCACCAACACTGTCCCCTCTGAGGTATCTGAATGGTACACAAAAGCTAAGAAGTACCAAACTCAGTCCAACCACACTAATGAAATAGCTGGTCAAAAGAACTCTACTCAGACTTTCTGTCCCTTCACACAGAACCATTCTGCTTCTGCCAAAGACCCTAATACCATAAATGTTGACACCATCCAGATCACCAAACTTACTCCAGAAGAATGCAAGCATTGCTGAGATGAAGGCTGCTGCTTTCACTGCCATCAGAAAGGACATATATCCTCTGCCTACCTAGGCACCTTCTCCACCCCCACTCCTAAGAAATGAGTTCTAAAGGTCACCAAAGATGACCTATCTAAACTCAAAGAAGTAGAAGATGACAATGACGATGAAGCTACCATCTGTCAAATCTCCACCATCTAGGATTTTTGAAATGGGAAGATCTGCTTATGCAATCTTCCCTCCATTGATATACATGTGCCCCTGCATTAGGACACTCTGAAACCAAAGCAATCTAAATCCTTGCTCCACTCATCATATCCACACCCTCATTGACAGTGGAGCTGAAATCCCCTACATAGACTGGGCCTTTGTTCAAAAGAACAAACTCCCCACCATCCATCTTAAAGAACCCATCCTCATCTAAAACATTTACCAAACCAACAACAAGGGCAAATGAGTCCTCATCACCACCAACCTCTTCCTAAACATTGACAGATCACCTTTTATGTTATGAACTGCAGCAAGGAAAATGTCATTCTCAGCCTCTCCTGGTTTTGCAAAGCCAACCTGATCATTGACTGAATTTGATGAACCATCTTCCTTTCCAAATTGATCAATGAATCCAAGACACTCTATTCTCTGTATATGTCAGACAATGAATGATACAAATGAAAGTTTGCCAAACCCACTCCTCTCCCTCACCATGTACACATTACACCTGAAGCCAACCAGGAACTCTACAACTTTCTAGAAGTCGAGTCAGAACAACAATGGAACCACCATGCCTTTCACTGAATAATCAATATGGAAGCCAAGACCATCAGCAGATTTGTCAAATGTGACAGTTGTATCATTCCTACCTCCACCATTGTCAAATTAATCCATGCCACCAAACTTGGCATGGCTGCTGAAGCTGCCAAACCCAAAGTAACACTCTCCTTCAAATACATTGACTTTGCCTCTTGCTGCTAGAAAGATACACCCCTTGAAATCTCCCCAAGCTGTCCCTTTCTTCTTTGTTAAAATTTGCCCCTGCCAGGACTACCAACATCTCAATGAACACACAGAATGCGACATCTATCTACTTTCCCTTATCAGTGACCTAATTGATAAACTAAAAGACACCAAGGTCTTCACCAAGTTTGACGTACAATGGGGATATAACAATGTCTGCATTAAGGATGGTCACCAATGGAAAGGTGCCTTCCTCACCCATAAAGGACTCTTTGAACCAATCATCATATTCTTTGGAATGACCAACTTCCCTGCCACCTTCCAATGCTTCATGAACAACTTCTTCTGTGATATGATCACAGAAGGATGGATGGCTTGTGATCTACATGGATGACCTACTCATTGCATCTCCCAATGGCACCACTCACATCAAAAATATCAGATGTGTTCTAAAATGTATGAAGGAACTTGACCTTCACCTCCATCTAGAAAAATGCATGTTTGCCACCTTCAAAGTTGAATACCTTGAAATGATCATGAAACCTGGCACCCTTGCCATGGACCCTGTCATGTTTGACAGACCTGGTCCCCACCACCATCAAATAAGTTTGGTCACTTCTTGGTTTCACCAACTTCTACTGATAGTTCATTCAAAACTACTCTACCATTGCATGTCCCCTGATAGATCTCACTAAGCTCACCCAGAAGTGGAAGTGGTCCTCCATCTATCAACTAGCCTTCAAAACACTCAAACAGTTGTTCCTTAGCCAACCTGCATCAGCAAACACAGGGGTAACTGTTCAGTACTGTCCAGTGCCCATAGTGCTCATAGTGAGGGTCCAACTGGATAGTACTATGATAGTACTATAATAGACTATGAGCATATTCAATACTATAAGAAACTATGAGACTATGAACAGACTATGGATAGGCTATGACTGTTAAGAATGCAGACACTAGTCTCCAGTGTGGTCCTGGTTTCATAGCTGGGAACTACGACAAGCAGGTCATGTACCTGAATGTTCAGCATACGAAGGGAAGTCTCACAGAAAGATGTGTCTAACTGCAGAGGGGGGTCTCACTCAGACGGGGCCAAGTGGTACTAGAAACTAGCATGTTAAGCATAGAACTAGATAGAGAACTATAGTACATGCAGTGAGGTATATATAGGGAAGAGTGGAGTATGAAATGGAAGTGAGAGATCCCATTTTGGGAGGTGCTGTCCATCCACAACGAATTGAGAAAGGTTATGTAACCACAACATAAGGGGAATGGACCATGACGAAAAGAGATGGACGCAGCCTAAGAAGTCAGAAAGGAAATATGACTGCGTCACCACAACCAAAAGAAGATGGACCATACCACTTTGGAAATGGACCTAGATGAAATGGGAATAGAGGTTAATATGATAGGGAATGGGCTGCATATGCAGTTCCATACATTGTCTAAAGAGGAAATAGTGGAAACTGAATGAAGTCTGGAAAATGAAAGGGCATGTCCCTGGCATCTATAAGGTTTGAGGCAGATAGGGGTAACATGGATGGGGTGAACGAAGGGAAAATTGTAACAATGACAAACTGTGACAGCACTAGACAGCACTATGACAGCACTATGATAGCACTATGATAACTATGACAATAGTAGAAAATATATAATGATCAAAATATATAATTTACAAGTTACTAGATCTTGTAGATTACATACTATATGATTAGTATACTTAGTCCAATATATGGTTAATATAATACAACTACACTACACTATTTCTCTATCAAGTACCCCAACATAACTTATGGTCCCCAACCATAACAGTGGTTAAACACCAATGTGCTTAACAAGATGTATATAACCCATTATCCACACTACCAGTCAGATTTGTTCAATCACTACACTTCTTGTACACTGTTTACTACAATTTGGTACACTTTTGTACGCTTTTTTACTACACTTTTTTACTACACTCTGGGATACTTTGGTATACTTTGGTACACTTTTTTTACTACTCTTGGTACACTTTGGTATACTTTTTACTACACTTTTTACTACACTTTGTACTACACTTTGGCACACTTTTTACTACACTTTCTCACTACACTTTTGTACACTTTTCACTACACTTTTTTACTACACTTTTGTACACTTTTCACTACACTTTTGTACACTTTTTTACTACACTTTTGGTATACTTTTCACTACACTTTTTCACTACATTTTGATACTCTTTTGGTACTCTTTTGGTACTCTTTCCACTATATACTTTGTTAGATACACTTTTACTACACTTTGTGATCTGCTTTTGATACACTGTCTCTACACTTTTGTTATATGTAATATGCCTACACTTTGCCTACACTTTTCTATACTTTACTATTTTATACTTTTTCTATACTTTTCAATTTTAATGCAACAAGTATATATATTATACACTCTTACTAGATACACTTTTAATTCTAATCATCACTAATTTTAAATCAAATCCTTGTCCTAATTCTCCACTATGAATATACTATGAATACTATCAACACTATGACACTATGACAACTATGGATCATCATCTATAAAAACACCAATTGCTATGAATACTATGACATTCCTATGAATTTACTATGACACTATGATTACTATGGTCAAACTCTGTTTGCTGATGTGTCCTCTGACTCCCTGACTCTAATGCTCCTTTCACTATCACTACAGATGCCTCCAAGTTCACATCTGGAAGAATCCTCCTACAAGCTGATTGCAATGGCAATTGGCACCCATGTTTCTACCTCTCCTAATCATTCTCCTCCACCAAATGCACTATGACATTTATGATTGTGAACTTCTCACTGTCATTCATGTCCTCAAGGTATGGCAATATTACCTCCACAGTTCCCCATTTCCTGTTCAAATATTCATGGACCACAAGAATTGCACATTCTTCTGACAGCCACAGAACTTTAACCATCAACAAGCCCAATGGTTACTTGACCTCTCCAATTTTGATCTTAAAATGATCCACATCCCCAGGACCTCCCTTACAGGACCTGATTCACTCTTCCACCACTCTGATGACCTCCCTACATCTAATGAAGAAACTACCCTCCTTCTGCTATTGCTCTTCGTTTAGGTCATTGATGCTGCTATGCATGACCACATCCAGAAGTATTCAAAGAATGACCCCATTCTGATCACTGCTTTCCAAGCAATCAACAAAAACATTCCCCAACCCTTCTGCTCCTGCCTTACAGATTGGCAACTATGTGATGGGGTCCTCATCTACCAAGATCAGATTTACATTCCCCCTTCTGATGACCTCCATCACAACATCTCTGCTGCTGCCATGACCATGAAACTGCCAGGCACCCCAGATTCCTTAAAACCCAACAGCTAGCCACCTCCAAATACTGGTGGCTAGGCCTTGCCCATTTTGTCCACCAGTATGTGGAAGGCTATGCTACTTGTGAAGCCAAAAAATTCAACATGCATTCCATGTGTCCCTCTCTTTCCCCAATCAAATCCTACACCTCTTGCTCCATCCAACAAATCTCCTGCAATCTTATCATGAATCTCCCAGAGTCTTCCAGCTTTGACTCCCTTTTGGTCATGGTGGACTATGGCCTTACAAAGGGAGTAATCCTTTGCCCCACCAAGAAAACCATTACTGCTGAAGGCATCACCTCTCTTTTCTTCCACAAAGTTTACAACTGATTGGGCCTTTATGATAAGATCATTAGTGATCATGGCCCCAAATTCGTTTTCTCCTTTGCCAAAGAACTTGAATGCCTCCTCAATTATGACCTCTCCCTGTCCACTGCTTATCACCCCTAATCCAATAAAGAAATGAAATATATCAATTGAGAAGTTGAAATGTTCTTGTGGATCTATTGTGGATCACACACTGCCTCCTGGGCTGATTCCATCACCTACACCAAATTTACTCACAATCATCACCTTCATTCTGTCACCAGCAAATTCTGTTAATGCTGAGACTAGCTTCCAGCAGATCTCATGCTTGTTGCTGGGAACAACGACAAATGATGGTCCTATATCCAAAGACATCAGCATATGGAAGGTGTTGCAGTAGATGCATCTAACTGTGGAAGAAGAGTCTCACTCAGATGGGTCTGAGTGGTGCTAGAAACCAGGCAAGATTGTGTAGAACTAGATGGGGAACTACTGTATATACAGTAGGGTATATATGGAGGAGCAGAGTATGAAATGGAAATGAAAGATTCCATTTTGGAAGTGGTGCTGTTTGTCCATGATGAAATGAGAATGGCAATGTAAGCCATATCAAAAAGGGAATAGATGCAGTTCCAGAAGTCAGAAAGGAAATAAGGCTATGTCACCACAACCAAAATGGAATGGACTATACCACTTTTGGAATAGACCTAGATGAAAAGAGAATGGACATTAACATAAGGAGGAATGGTCTGAGGGTATGGATCTATGCACCATCTAAAGAGAAAATGGTGGAAACTGAATAAAGTCTGGAAAATGAAAAGGCATGTCATTGGGGTCTATAGAGGGTGGGGTGGATAGGGGTAATGCAAGTGGGCTGAATGAGGGAAAAATTGTAAATCCCTCTTCTTTCTCATGATGGGATATGAACTCCATGCCCTATCAACCATCCTCTCTAATTCTCCCATCACCACTGTCGAGATCAGGCTCAAAGTCCTCTCCATGGCCAGAGATGAAGTCTTAGCCACTTACGAACTAGCACAACACGTCATGTCCTCTCATGTTCACTTCAAGTTCAAACTATTCCTGAAAGGAAGTAAGGTTTGGTTGAAAGCCTGCAACCTGAAATGCAACCTTTTATCTCCAAAGTTCACCCCCAAAATGAGAAGGACCCTTTACTCTCACCAATGTTCTATCCCCCCTATTGTATAAACTCTGACTCCCACAGAAATGGAGGATCCATCCCGTGTTCCATGCTTCTCTCTTATCCCCCTATCACAAAAATGCCATTCATGGTCCAAACCACCAAATACTCCCACCTGACCTCATTAATGGAGAAGAAGAATTTGAAATTGACAAGCTTCTATGCTATCACAGCCCCCCTTCTCACTGCTCCTGCTTGATCTGATGGAAGGGATATACAGCTAAAGAAGATTCCTGGATCCCTGAGTCTGATTTAGGACATGCCAAGACCCTCCTCAACGCTTATAAATGCTCTCACCCCAAGGTGTTTCCACCCAGGCCCTTGAAATGACTTACCCTTCCACCATCAGCTTAGTCCACACTTGCCTCTCATCTATCTCCATTTCCCCAAGTGCTACTCATGGACTTGTCTCTATACCAGACAACCTTGAACTCTTGGAACTCCTTCTCACTGACCACAGACTTACCCTATCTATTGAAAACCAGTTAGAAATCAACTCCCCCCTTGACATCCTTTACCATGCTTTTAATTCTGCCATCTCTCTTTGACAATACATCAGATACTTTGTCACCCCAAATGACTCCCCAGAAGATGCCCAGTCACCCCCACTATGAAAGGGCTTGCTTGCTTTGCCATCAACTAAGCCACATGAAAAGAGACTGCCACCTGCATGAATGCCTCTGTCACAGGACCGCCCCTGGTCATAATCAGTAGCAATGCCCTCATTGCCCTTGTTCTCCACCTTAGCCTCCCTCCAGTGCACCCACATCTGCTGCCTCGAGCAGCACCTCTCTAGAGTCCACCATAGACTTCAATCCCACACATCTCCTCACTGCCATGGCTAACTCCAATGTTGATGATGCCATGTCCACCCTCATGGACCCCAGATGGACTGCCCTCCCAGGGACCTTGTCTTCTCCTTGATGCATGCCATGGCCCATCTCACTGCTGCCATCATTGTCCATAGAGTCATCCCTCACTGTCCCTTTCATCCCATCTTTCAGTGCCAATAATTACAATGGTTTCAATGATGAAGCCATGAGCAACATAACTAGTGAGCCCATTGATTAGGAGTTTTATTTTTAAAACATGAATCTGGAAGCTTTGCCATTACTAGGGAGTAATGTTATGATTCACTCCTATTCTTTTCTTTTCCCTATCTTTTTGCTTAGCTAAGCCTTGATTGGACTTATCTCATGATGACTCACCTTTATTCCATCACATTCCACCATATTCCATTTGATTCATTATCACTTCCTTCCATCATATTGCATCAGATTCCCTTTTGCTTATTCAGCACACTTCTTTTGCCTACCCTTAACCCTCTCTAGTAGTACTTAAGTCACTGCTCTGGTGTCCTTGATCCCTAAGCTAGAACTACTCAATACCTGTGTTGTACCTCACTATGCCCTTGCAATAGTACTTCTCTCACTCACTCCCTTGTTGCTTTTCTAAAGTGGATGTCCCATTGAACTCTTGAACCTCTAGTCCACAGTTGTTGGACTGCATCCCTCCAACCCTTGACCCTAGAAGCTATGCCCCCTCAAGTCTACATGAGTCACTACCTGTGGCTGTCATAACAGTCATTGGCAATCCTCTCATAAGCCTCAACAATGCAGATGATATCTGCCCAAATCTTGTGGTGATGGAGAGTTTCAAATATACCTGGTTGTTGCTGAGGACAAGAATGAGTTTGGTGATGGAGGGTTGGACCCCTCAGTCCAAGCCACATTCTCTTTTCAGCATATATTTTGTCAAGAAGAGGTGATGTCATCCAAGTCCACATGCATTTCCATCTCTTTCACTGATACCTTTTTCACATAGAATATAGAATTTCATTTTAGATGCTGCTGTCCTGCTTTCCTGGTTGCTCATGCTCAACCATGGCTTGCAGTTATGAGTGGGATTATTGCTAGAGATTGCATTATCCAGTGACTCATTGACATTTTCTGGATCTCTGTCCACTCTACTCATGACAACAACCAATTCCTCCAGATTGTGTGCATCTTCTATGCACTGAGAGAATTGATCGAGCACCTAGACTCATGGTATAAAGATGCCATCAAAGATGTGGCCCCCTTTGACAAATCGTCACCTCATGTTCCCCATCCTTGGTTCTTCCCATCTCATAATGCATACCTGGATGGCAATAACCTGGTTAAGTTTGAGTATCAAGAACTGCTCAAGCTCAATGTTTCCTGCATAACATATCAAGCCAAGACTCTTGGGGATAATCCAAAGAACATCATTGTCAAGTTCATCACCTCATATGGTGCAGATGCTCACAGGGACATGGTGCTCACTGGATTTGCACCAGAACTTCTCTACTATGGACAGGTTGATGTAGAACCAGGGATGCCATTGTATGGAGATCTGCATATGGTCATGATGGAATATGTAAATGGGCTAATGCTCAACAAGGCGTTGGAGCAGCACAAGGTCCCACAAAGCTGTGCATCTGACCTTCATAAGGCATTTCAGCACCTTCACGATGCCAGCTATGTATATGGGGATCTTTGATGGCCCAACATGATGACCATACAGGATGAGAAGGTTTAGTTGATTAACTTTGATTGGGCTGGCAAGAATGGGGAGGTCAAATACCCAGTGGCAATTTCAAGCTCTATTCTATGGCCAGCAGGGGTGCAAGGACTTGCACCCATTTGCAAGGAACATGACAATGCAATGTTAGACATATTGTTGAAATCAATACTAATCTAGGCTTCCTAGTCATAATCTAACGGGCTGGCTACTAATTAGGATTTACATGTTCTGATGGTCTTGTACATATATAGCATAAATGCATATTAGGACAAATAGTAATTGTATTCATTGCCAATATGCCCTAGTGGCTTATTGCCTGAGCACCAGATCTTTAGGCACAGAGATGAAGGTTAATAGGAAAAAGATACCCATAATCTAATAATATGGACTTTAATCAGGCTATTAGATCAAGTACATATGCTGAGAATGTGAATTGGATTTTTTCTTTGTCCATATTTCAGTATTCCTGTCCTCATTCCTGATCATTTTTGTTTTCTTCACATTTTTGGATCGCTCATGGTGATGGTGCATCAATGTCAAATCATGACTTGTGATTGGCTGCATGAACAGTGGGACAATGGTGGTCTAGCTTGACTGTCTGCAGGAAATATTGCCTGGATGCATGAAGAAGTCAAGCAGCTATCTAATAGCCTCACAAATATTGTTATGCATTCTACTGACTTCATCCCTTCTATCCCACCATGCAATTCTGACCCTCCCTTGCCAGCTCATGGACTTGCCTAACCATACCTACTTTCTTGCAGATCTAAAACCAGGATGCAAATACGATGGCACTATGAAGATCTATCACTGCAACATTAGTGTGTTCAACAAGGAGATTGCATGGATGGGTACTGTCAAGTGGATCACCCATAATGGGGCTGGGTATGATCAGATCAATGTGTCAGAGTGTGCTGCCCAAGGTAAGTACCACAAAATCCTCATATCATATGTAATACAAGTTTACCTCTAATTACTGATGATGTATGCACCCACTCCCTTGCTTACAACAGTTTCCAACACCCCAGTGCAGTTGATGAAGCTACTGCCACCACTATGCTCTACCTCATCCTCTCTACCCTCTGCCAGTTTCCAAGGGCCAAACATTCCCTCCATGCTGGTACCTAGAAAACCCACCTTCTCCTCTGGTGACACGAACCCCCCTTCTCCTCTGGTGACATGCATGACTTCTCCACATGCACCCTTGGGATTCCTGGACTTTGCAGTATAGGGTTGCATCTTGCCCACTCCACCCATGCCTCTCCCATGTGCATCATGCGTCACAATTGACACTCTGGGCATATCCATGTGATGCAGGTACATTGAGAGTCTCCAAGGGCTATGTCAGGAGGCAGATGTGTTGAGCATACATATACCACTCTAAAAAGAGACAGTGCATCTTGTCAGAGAGGGCAAGATCAAGGTAATGAAAGGGGAGTGTCTTCGATGAGGAGGCGATGATTTGGGTGCTTGAGGATGGCCATGTGAGTCATCTTACTATACTTTCCTTTAAATGTGTGTTGGTGCAACACTGACACTGATGGGCCTCAGTCTGGAGGTATAACAAGTTGTCTGCAGTCAGACTCAATGTCTATCCTGGCAAACTGAACATAAACCCACAGTTGCTTGCACTCCTGTAAAACACACTGTTGCCTGACATAGGCATGGAGAACCGGAATTCTCAATGCCTGAATGGAAGTTCATATGCTCACCAATCTGAGAGACTTTTTGTGCAATGGAAAGGGAAAGGACATGGTGCCCAAGTTGAGGGCCAACCTGTAGATCCAGATGTGTCCAACATACCCATATGCATGGATTGACCTGTGAAGAGAACTCAGTGAGGTTGATGAATCAATTTGTAGCCAGTCAGTCCATGAACAAGATGCTTTTTCTGGAGAAGCATACATATATACATGGTTAAATATGAGCAATCAATATGCTCTGCCCAAACCCTTGGTGATATCACCCTCATGGCTTTGCCATTGGTACCACTTGACCATGCCTGACCTCTCCCACAATCCTCATTGTAGAATCTTGCCAGATGGGCTAAACTATCCATCAGCATCAATCACAACCACCACACACATGGCCCCACCTTTTCAGAATCTAGTTCAGAAAGACAACACCACCCCCACAGCCCCTTGTGCACAGCAAAATGACTTGCAATCCACGCTTGGATCTGTAGTGTGAGCTGATACTGTTGCTTGGTTATATGGGGCATGTGGATAGGGGTAAGCCCAGGAAATAGCTGGCCAAATTCTTCATGGATCCTAGAGGATTTTACAACAGAATGATTAATATAAGAGGATCCTTTTCCATGGGCCAGAGTGGTGGGTAATCCATGGCTATGTGATATGCCTTGTTCTGAAATAACTGCAAGATGATTCAATGAAATTCTTCAGGGATTTCTTTGTTAATTCCTGGGATGTATGGACACCATACATAGGTGGTTTGTGTCAGGATAATCTGGCACATCAGACCATAACTTGTACAGTAGTTTTCTGGTAAATCAATGCTAAAACTAGGATATGAGCCATTGAGAAACATGACAATGTCATTTATGCCAGGATTCTTGAAGAAAAGTGGACAAAGCTTATGTTGCATGCAGAGCTGTTGGAGTTGGATTGGAGAGATCATGTTAGACCTGCATATTGAAGTAACCTTGATGTGACAAGATGAATTCTTTTGTGGCCCATATGCATACAATAAAAGTTGAACAATATGGTACTATTAGAACCATGATTGCTATGGGGATCCTATGTTCTGTTTTGGCATTAGAGTGCAAGTCTGCTTAGGGGTTGACCAAGTCTGGTAATGAGGAACAAGGTTCGAAGGTGAGTGACGAAGTCCAGAGATAGAAGATGAAGTCTGGAGATGGACAACTTTGTCTGGAGGTGAATGATGACGTCCAGAAGTGGACAAAGATGTTTGGAGGTGGAAAACAAAGTTAAATAGTGGATGATATAGAGGATGAGAATGGATAGAAATGTCAGAGGATGAATGTTCTGTGGGCATGAGCAGAGGTCATGGCAGACTTGACTAGAGGGGTTAGGGACTATGGCTTCAGTGACTTGAGGCAGAGTGCTGCACCCTTGTGCAAACTGTGTTCTTGTATTTGACAAGGGATAGAGTGAACAATAAAGGAGCCAAAGGTAGTAACTGGAGGAGTTGGGAGTCAATCCATTTAGGAGGTCAAAGGTTCATAGGGGTATTCAAGTCAATATTTGAACTAGAGTATGACACATTACTCTAAGAGTTTATATATGGAGGTGACAGGTCTGAGTGACTAAGTAATGGGGGATGGGGTAAGTGTGCTAGAACTATGACAGAGATACAAATGTCTGGAGCTGTGATGGATGTATGCATGCCTAGAGCTGTGCTTCTAAGTGAGACATAGGTTAAGCTAATTAGTAATGGTTGTGTCAGAGAGAATGAGTCATAGAAAGGGAAGATGGAAAGGGTGGATTGAAGCCTGGAGGTGCTTTGAAGCATGTGATTTGAACTCATCCTGATATACAAGAGGACCACAGTCAGGCTTATG
Source organism: Porphyrellus cyaneotinctus (assembly GCA_038091315.1). Taxonomy (NCBI): domain Eukaryota; kingdom Fungi; phylum Basidiomycota; class Agaricomycetes; order Boletales; family Boletaceae; genus Porphyrellus; species Porphyrellus cyaneotinctus. The sequence goes on along the minus strand of JBBPOF010000030.1, from coordinate 34,631 downwards.
TGTAAGAACAAGTGATGTAGAAGCTATAAATCAAAGAAAACAAGTCAATGGAGGTCTAGAGGTGAGCATGCCTGTGCACAACCTACAGAGGAGTCATGTCTAATACACATTCTAGAAATACAAAGCACAATATAGCAAGATCAAGTGAATGAGAGTGCACCTGGAGTGTAATCACATATGAGAGAAGAAGATTGTTAGTCACACAAACATAAATTACCTCACTTGTAAGGTTTTTTCCCAATTGCAAATGATTCAATATGGGCCAGATGTCTATTATGCAATATGTGTGCCAGTCCATATGAACTTGTGATCATCCTTTATCATACCTCCTGGTCTGGAACTTTGACTTTGCCAGTGCACATTTGTTTCATATGGTGGGAAAAAGTGAAGAATAAAGAATGGATTCCAGATCCAATGGAAAGCAGCACAGAACATTGTCAGGTCTGAGAATTACACACAAGCTGTCTGCTTCCAGCACAATGCTGAATTTTTGCCATTTTCTCTTGGTTAATTGACTGGTCTATGATGAGTATGTAATGAGTGAAGTGCCACATCTGTGGCAGGAACCATTACAAGTGATGTTTCACTATATTATGGGAGTTGGTGGAGGTCAAGCAGTCAGTGAATAGAGACAGCAAGCACAAGGGTCTTCAAGTTAAAATTTCAATACATTAGGGATGTTGTGAACAGACAGAAAGAGCAGCAGTCTATGACATGGACATATTGTTGCAGTCATTGTCATCATTCTGCATGTCACATTGAGTGGTAGAATGGCCTGGGGGCTGTATTGAGCTGTTGTTATGCATGTCATTGGATAGCAAATCTTAGGACTCCTTCTGGCTGGGATTTTTCCTCAATAGAGGTTTTGGATGACAGTATCAAAGAAGGCAACTGCAGAATGCAACTGCAGAACGTGCAAACCTCCATCCATGCACCACAATGATTAGGTGTATCTGAATTAGTGCACATACCATGACAGGACATCCTGCCCCAGAGGGGCCATACTGTGCAGTTGAATGCACCTCATTGTATGAGGGATTAGGTTCCCATGGTCCTATTGCCTGAGGACCACATGTCCCAATCCATGTGTCATAGCAGAGTTATCCATTCTTGGCCAATGACAAGTTCACACTCAATGTCTGCAACATCCAAGGCAACCTCAGCTGTAAAGCCAATTCTATCTGTACAATGGAACAGAGGAGGCTGCCACAGTCAGTATACAATAACAACAGCAGGAGGGACAACACACCATACAATGGGCAGACCAAATTGATCTTGATCCTGCATACATACTCTGTCCAGACACATAGCCTCTAGCAGTCAAGCAATAGTTTGTTACAAAGGCATGTGGTGTGCTGGATTCAGACAGGCATGGCAATGAAGGTGAAATCCATTATGGAGATGATTTAAATATGACAATATAAATATGATAAATATAAACATAAAATCTTGCAAATGCCCTCCAAAATGGACCATAACTAGGCCCTAAGACCCTCACTAACACACATTGCAGGCTTTGGAATGTATTATATACTGTTCAAGTTTGATACTGCCTGTTTATCATCTACTGATCACTGAACTAATTTATGTATTACTGGTCACATCTATTGTCCACTGCATTTGTTTGTGTTGTTTGCACATGCTACTAAGTTCATCTTGAACTCCTATCACCACAGCTCCTCATACTGCAAGCAATGTGAACATCATCTCTTTCTTGTCACTGTTTTCTGAATGGCATGCACATCATTGAAGCACCTGCCTTAGCTGTCTGTTGGAGCAATGTGGACATTGTGCCTTCCCTTCCACCTTGCTCTTAATGTGCACCTGCATCATCAAATCACTAGCTTTTGTCCTCTGCAGCAATTGCATTTTCTCTCTCCTTCCATTCTCAATGGTCTATTACCTCAATAAATTGTATATGAAGATGCTCCAGGTATGCTCTCATTCAATTCAATCAGATACTCTACACCAGGTTCATCTTCTTTTTCACTTTCCATCATCTTCCCATGTCTCTCTGGGCATCTCTATCTCTATTACATCTATCCAAATGTGAATGCTTGTCTTTCTCTCTTCCATGTCTCCTTGAGCATAAATGCATCTATATCCCATCCATTTAAGTGCTCTGCCATGTCTTTTTGAGTGTGAATGCTCATCTTCCCACCTTTGTCATATCTCTCCAAATCTGAGTGCTTAATTTCCTATCTATAGCATATCTACATATCTGAGTGTGAATCCTCATATTCCTATCTACCATGCATCTCTGAGTGTGAATGCTTGCCATCCTGTCTATATCTTATCTATCTAAGCATGACTGCTCATCTTCTTTTTTCTTATATAGTTGTTGCATGGAGCATTCTAGCAAATCTACAGTGCACCATACCCTTCATTTGCATAAATACCAGTTCTTCCCCATCATCCAGAATAATGTGGTCCAGATCTTTGCCACTCTCAGGGAGTATGGACAGAAGATGGAAGCAGGTGGCTGAAACAGGATCAATACTGGAGAGGATAAATGTAGCAAATCATGAACCTCATAGTTGAACAATGAATGCTACTAGGGCAATTGAGAGTTACATAGTTACTGTAATAGTTCACACTCAGGCCATGGTCCGAGAGTGGGCAACAAAGTTCAGAGGTGGATGATGAAGTCTGGAGACAGATGGCAATGTCCAAAGGTGGATGATGATGTCCAGAAGCAGATGATGATGTCTGGAAGTGGACAATATAGAGAATGAGGATGGACAGGACTATCTGAGGACGAATGTCTTATGGACATGAGTGGAGGTTGTGGCAGACTTGACCAAAGGGGCTAAGAACTGTGGTTTCAGTGACTTGAGGTAGAGCACTATGCCCTTGTGCAAACTGTGTCCTTGTATTTGATGAGGGATGCCTGGCTGTATATTCATCTGGAATGTTCATCTTACACTGCCTCAAGCTCTTCCATACAGTACTGTAAGAATTCATTCTCTATTTTGAGCTTGGAGAACCACTGGAGGGTTGTAGCACAGCTAGAAGCAGAAGTACTCTGCTGCTTTCTCAGATCATTGGTGAGTCCAATGAGTTGACAATTCAGGGTCTCATTGTCCCACCTCAGGACCTCATTACCCCACTTCAGGACCTTGTTGTCCTACTTCAACCTAGCAGTCACCTTGGACTCTGCCTGCAGCTTTTCCTCAAAATCAACCATCTTTGTCTATAGCTCCAGTATGCTTTTCATGATTGGAGGCTGATCTTTCACATCAGTAGCACTTGATCAACTCTGGTGATAGTTCTTGCAGCCAAGAAGTGGACTTTGCAGCATGAATGGAATCTGAACTGTCATGTCAGTTGCAACTTCAGCCTTGGATTCATGTGGTGATGGTATAATGGCAAGCAGATAGGACTTACACACCTCTGATGCTGGTTGAGTGTCATTGCCACAAGGAATGTATCCATAAGTATCTATGGGGAAATAGATCAACCCTCGTAAAAATATTTAGAAATTGATTACTTGAAGATTCACCTGAAATGATCATCACTGACTCCAACTCTGGATGGATGATGTTGTTCTGGTCAATGTCCCAGGATGCTGCCAGTTTTTCTTTTGCAGCCTTGTGTGTGTCTTCATGAATGGAGGCCAGTGGAAGGTGGCTGCTGGGGACTGAGGAGCCTATTATGGGGGCATTTTTGGAAGTGATTATGCACATGTGCCATATTAGATTCATCATACCCTAATTCACATACAATGGTCTGAAATGCCACCTGGTTGGTTCCATTTAGCTATTGTGCAAATTCTTACTGAGACCTCCTCTGGGCAGACAAATGAATGCTGCCAGTTGCAGCTCTTACTACAGCAACAAAATTAACACCAGAATTTGTCAAATAGTCTGTCAGAAATTTCTTGCCACCATCCCAAGGACTTAGTATATATTATCAATAGATTATACCCCATTATCATGCCTGCTAATGCAAATTAGAGTAGATTATGTACATTAGAATGACATGATAATGAACTTACATATCATGAACCTTGTAATGCTGCATCTGGGTTAGCATGCCTGATGAGGCAGTTGTAAGGGTCATAAGATAGCAGCATTACCATGGTGAAAAACAAGTTCTGACATCTGCATCTTACACATACTTTATGCCACATTCTGCACACTCAGATTTCTCTCTCCTTGCATTCAATAACCATATATCACTGTTTACACCCCCTTTTTTTCTTCTGACCTGCTCTGTGAACATTCTGCTGCCCTCACCTCAACTGCCTTTCTGGAAGCAGAATGAGGGAAGATTTCAAGTAGCAGTGAATTGGGGTGCAAACAGCATGTAAGTTGTGCATAATGAGAAAAGCTTGGGATTTTGGTTTTTTTGCCTGGAGTCCTTCAGTATGGGGAGAATTAATGTTGTAGCTGTGAGGGACAACAAAAGATTACTTTGCACCTTAGAAGACTGTGGGAACCAATCAAGACCTTATGACGTCTTGTTAGATTTTGGCACTCTTGCCATATTGCCTATATTGCAACACATTCATGTCCAAGTCACTGTGACCATTGTTCCCACCACTGTGGCAATGACTCCATCATATCTGACACCATTTGCACTGACCAGGGCTCTTAATTTTGCTTGGTGCAATGACACATCTTGCTCACCCAATTCAATATGTTGACAGATCATTGTCACACCACTTTGTATCACATCTGGAATACTCCTAATTGCTCTATGGCTCACCTGATACAGCCTTTTCCCTGCCTAGCTATTTGGCTTCTAAACTTCCTTGGGTAAGTCTACTTCATCCCCTCATTTCCATTGTTCTCCAATGCAATCTAATATGCTTTTCAGCATCCTCAGAACATCCTGATGTTCTGGTATGTGTCTGTTTTGGTTCAGGCATGCGCAGCTTCAATGCTTGCCATCACTGCTCCCCATTGACCTTGACACTTGGGGGGTCATTCTCTTGTGTAGATCATTTGATTGGGCTTGTGTTACAATTCACCCCTTCTCCTCTTCTTTTTCCTTTTCATTCATCTTAGCTAAGCCATGATTGGACTTATCTCATCTCTTCCGCAATGACTCACCCTGTTCCATCACCTTCCACCATATTCCACTTGCTTCATCATTGTTTCCTTCCTTCACATTCTATTGTGTTCCATTTTGCTTATTCAGCCACACCTCATATGCCTGCCCTCAACCTTTCTAAGTAGTACTTAAGTTGCCGCATTGGCACCCTTTATCTCCCAAGCTAGACCTACGTGATACCTACCTTGTATCTCACTTGGCCTCAGAATAGTAGCTCTCTTGCCTGCTCCCTCATCACTCTCATTGAGTGGATGTTCCCTCAAACCCTTGAATCTCTGAATGTCCACAGTTGTTGGACCATTCCTTCGAACTCATCAAGCCCTTGACCCTGCAAGCTACACCCCTTGAGTCTACATCAGTTGCCACCCATGGCTGTCATAACAAAAGGTCTAGCTTTCCTCTCAAACCACCCTATTATCATATAGGCCACCCACTCATCAAATCCCTTGAACATAAGATGAGGTACCTCTTCGTGAGTGCCCCCTTACACCCCAACCATTGATTCAAGACAATCACCAACAAGCCCCTCGTTTACAGGCTATCGACAACGAATCATCACCACACCCTCAACCCCCTCTGAAAACTCTGAAACATCCAAACCATACGACTCCAACAACAATCTTCTCAGCACAACTGAAGAAGACCCCACTCTTGAACTAGTGCAACAACTATATATAAGCGCTACTCTCCCATGATCCCCCACTCCACCATCTGCTCCTCCTACCCCTCCTTGTATCTCTACTCCACCCATACCTATGTCTGCATCTAAACCCACTGAACTGCGCCTCAGTGCCCCCGAACCTTTCAATGGTGACTATGAGAAAGCCATCCCATGGCTTGACACCATTGCCATCTACCTCCTTGTCAACAAAGACATATACACCACTGACTGCAAGCAAGTAGGATTCACCCTATCTTTCATGACCAAGGGAGCCGCCCAGACCTGGGCTGCCACCTTCCATACCAAATGTCTCTCCACCAGTCCTCCCTCACTTGGGACATGGACTGATTTCCAAATTGAATTCAAGAAAGCCTTCAAACACCACAACATTGTCGGCAAAGCCATTTACTGGCTCTCCACCACTCGTATGACCAAAAAGACAAAGAACAACAAAGAGACCTGGGAACTGTCCCTCATTGAATACAATGCCCAATTCAAAAACAAAGTCGCCATCGCCCTTATCAGATACTCCCCCCACCAAAGTCACTGAATGGTACACCAAGGCTGAGAGGTACCAGACCCAATCTGACCATGCTGATGAGATGGCTGGTTGAAACTGAAACAATGGGCGAACCTTCCACCCCTTTACCCAGAACTCCCCCACTCCTGCCAAAGATCCCAATGCAATGGACATAGATGCCATCCAAATCACTAAGCTCACCCCCAAAGAATGCAAGTGCTGCCAAGATGAAGGCCGCTGTTTCCACTGCCAACAGAAAGGACACATGTCTTCCGCTTGTCCTGGCACTTCCACCACCCCCACCCCCAAGAAACATGTCCAGAAGGTCACTAAAGAAGACCCCCCCAAACTGGAAGAAGTAGAAGATGATGACAATGATGAAGCAACCATCTATCAAATCTCCTTCACCATGCTGGATTTTTGAAATGGGAAGATCTGCTGACGCAATCTTCCCCCTCTTCATATAAATGTGCACCTATACTAGTATGCTCTGAAACTAAAGCAATCTGGATCCCTGTTCAACTCATCATACCCTCGCACACTATGAAAGTCATCAATACCCGTGCCCTTATTGACAGTGGAGCTGAGATCTCCTGCATTGACTGGGCCTTCATCTGCAAAAATAGACTCCCCATCACTTGCACCCAGAACCCATCCTCATCCGGAATATTGACCAGACAGATAACAAAGGAGGGTGGGTCCTCTTCACCACCGACCTCTTTCTGAACATAGAAGGAATCACCCAATGGATCACCTTCTACATCATGAACTGTGGCAAGGAAAACCTCATCCTTGGCCTCCCTTGGCTTCACAAAGCCAATCCAGACATTGACTGGTCCCGCCAGACCATTTCCCTCTCAGAATCCATTGATGAATCCAAAGCACTCTACTCCCTCTATGCATCTGACAATGAACGATACAAATGAAAGTTCATTAGACCATCACCTCCCCCTCGACATGTACATGTCACCCCAGAGACCAATCAAGAACTTTATGACTTCCTCAGAGTAGAATCGGAACAACAGTGGAACCACCGCACCACCCAGAACTATGCCCTTCACCAAGTAATCAATGAAGGAGCCAAGACCATCAGTAGATTTGTCAAATGTGATGGTTGTATCATTCCCACCTCCCCCATCACAAAATTGACCCATGCTACTGAACCCACCATGGCTGTGGAAGCCGCCAAGCCCAAGGCAATCCTCCTCTCTGAATATGCAGACTTCACCTCCATCTTCAACGAGCCATCCACTGGACAGCTCCCCCCATCTAGACTCTACAACCACAAAATCAACCTCAAGGAGTCTTCACCCCAAAAATTGGAAAGCTCTATCCTCTTTCCCCCAATGAGAAAGAAGCAACTGAGAAATTCCTAGAAGAAAACCTCACCGCAGGAACAATCCGCCCCTCAAAATCCCCCCAAGCAGCCCCTTTCTTCTTCGTCAAACAGAAAGACAGCAAACTCCGTCCCTGCTAAGACTACCACCATCTCAATGAACACACAGAATAAGATGCCTACCCGCTCCCCCTCATCAGTGATCTGATTGACAAGTTAAAAGACACCAAGGTCTTCACCAAGTTCGACGTACAATGGGGATACAACAATGTTCATATCAAAGATGGTCACCAATGGAAAGGCACTTTCCTCATCCACAAAGGACTTTTCAAATCCATGGTCATGTTCTTCAGAATGACCAACTCCCCCACCACCTTCCAATGCTTCATGAATGACTTTTTCTGTGATAGGATCGCAGAAGGATAGCTCGTGATTTACATGGATGACCTGCTCATTGCATCCCCTGACGACGCCATCCACACTGAATATACCAAACACATCCTGGAACATATGAAAGAACTTGACCTCCATCTTTGTCTTGAAAAGTGCAAGTTTGCCACCTCCAAGGTAGAATATCTCAGAATGATCATAAAGCCAGGCACCCTTGCCATGGACCCCATCAAGCTCAATGGAATAGCTGCCTGGCCCATCCCTACCACCATTAAACAAGTCTGCTCATTCCTTGGCTTTGCCAATTTTTACTGCCGATTTATCCAGAACTACTTTACCATCACACCCCCCCCTCATAGACCTCACCAAGCTCACTCAGAAGTGGAATTGGTCCCCCACCTGCCAACAAGCCTTTGATACACTGAAACGATCATTCCTCAGTCAACCCATCCTCCAACTCCCTGACCTCAATGCTCCCTTCGCCATCACCACTGATGCCTCAAAGTTCGCATCTGGAGGAATCCTCCTACAAGCCAATTCCAACAGCGAGTGGCACCCCTGCTCCTACCTTTCCCAGTCCTTCTCCTCTGCCAAATGAAAATACAACATCTATGACCACGAACTCCTTGCCATCATTCACACCCTCAAAGCATGGTGACACTACCTCCACAGTTCCCCTTTCTCCATCCAGACCTTCACAGATCATAAGAACCTCACCTATTTCTGCCAACTCCAGAACCTGAATCGTGAACAGGCCCGTTGGCTACTCAATCTCTCAGATTTTAATCTCAAAATGATCCATGTCCCTGGAATCTCCCTCACAGGACCTGATGCCCTCTCCCATTAACCTGATCATCTCCCCATGTCCGATTTAGATAATGAAGGAACTACCCTTCTCCCACCTTCACTCTTCATCTGTGTCATTGACACTGCTATGCACAATCATATACAGAAATATTCTAAAGATGACCCCTGCCTCATCACCACCCTCCAGACTATCAATGAAGATATTCCCCTGCCATTCCGCTCTCACCTCGCAGATTGGCAACTATGTGATGGAGTCCTCACTTATCAAGACTGAGTATATGTTCCCCCTTCCGATGACCTCTGCCATGACATCCTCTGCTGCTGTCATGACCACAAGACCATGGATCACCCTGAATTCCTCAAAGCCCGCCAGCTAGTCACCGCTGAATATTGGTGGCCAGGTCTTGCCCACTTTGTCCACAAGTATGTAGAAGGCTGTGCAGTCTGCCAAGCCAACAAGGTCAACACACATCCCACTTGTCCCCCTCTCTCTCCAATCAAGTCCCACACCTCCCATCCCTTTCAACAGGTCTCGCACGACCTTATCATGGATCTTTCCAAATCCTCCGGCTTTGATTCCCTCCTGGTTGTAGTAGACCACAGCCTTACGAAAGGGGTAATCCTCTGCCCCACCAAGAAAACTGTCTCCACGGAAGGCATCGCCTCCCTCTTCTTCCATAAAGTATACAAGTGATTTGGTCTTTATGACAAAGTCATCAGTGACTGTGGCCCCCAGTTCACCTCCTTCACTAAAGAACTTGGATGCCTCCTTAATCATGACCTCTCTTTATCCACTGCCTATCACTTCCAATCCAATGGAGAAACAGAACATGTCAACCAAGAGGTTGAAATGTTCCTGTGGATCTATTGTGGATCACACACAACCTCCTGGGCTGATTCAATCACCCATGCAGAATTTGCACACAACCACCACCCCCATTCTGTCACCAGCAAAACCCCCTTCTTCCTCATAATGGAGTATAAACCCCATGCACTACCCTCTATCCTTACAGAATCCTCTGTCCCTGCCATAGAAATCTGTCTCAAAGCCCTATCTGCAGCCCAAGATGAAGCTCTCACTGCCCATGAACTCGCCCACCAAGTCATGGCCTCTCACATCCACTCCAAGTTCAAATCATTTCCAAAAGGCAGTAAGGTTTGGCTAGAAGCCCACAACCTGAAATGCGACCTTTCTTCTCCGAAATTTGCCCCCAAATGAGAAGGACCCTTTGTCATCACTGACGTCCTCTCTCCCCTATCATACAGACTCCAACTCCCACAAATGTGGAAGATCCACCCTTTGTTCCACACCTCCCTCTTATCGCCCTATCATGAAAATCCTGTCCATGGCCCAAATCATCTGAAACCTCCACCTGACCTTATCAATGGAGAGGAAGAATTCAAAATTGATAAGCTCCTGTGCCACCATGGCCCTCCCTCTCACTGCTCCTTCTTGATCCAATGGAAGGGATACACAGCCAAAGAAGACTCCTGGGTCCCTGAGTCTGATTTAGAACACACCAAGACCCTTCTACATGCTTATAAATGTGCTCACCCCAAGATATTTCCTCCCAAACCCAGAAGATGACTTACCCTTCCACAACCAATGCTATCTGTTCCTGTCTCTTGTCCATCTCCATTCCCCCCACTGCCACCCGCAGGCTGGTCCCCATTCCCAAATAACCTTGAGCTCTAGAGCTCCTCCTCACTGATCATGGCCTATCCTTATCCATCGAAAGTCAACTAGAAGTCAACTCACCATTCGACATCCTCTATCGTGCCCTAAACTCCACTATTTCCCTCTGCCAATACATACAATACTCCATTACCCCCAATGACTCCCCAAAGGACTCCCACCTCACTGCTGCTGCCTGCCTCTCCCACATCAATGTGGAACACACCATCCAGTACCTCTTGACTATACTCATCCAGCTTGGAATGCTCGACTTGTCCATAGAGATCCATGATGCCCTCTGTAACAACCTCAATTCCCCCGCTCTCGCTCCATGTGTACCTACCCCGGCTCCACCTTATCCTTGGCACCCTGCTGTCTCTGCTCCATCCCCTCCTAGACTGCTCTCCCAGCAGTCCTCCTCATCATCCTCTAGTGGCTCCATTCATCCCGTCATCCTTAGTTCCCATTCCATCTCCAATGCCAGGCAATGTGCCCAGGCCATCGTGGACAGCATGCGTCTCCAGCTCAATGCTGTCCTCGACACCAGTCACCCCCATTATAACAATGCCTGCTACTTGTGTCACCATCTCAGTCACATCAAATGGAACTGCCACCTCTATGAATGCCCATACTATCACAGGTTTGCCCCTGGGCATAACCAACAGCAATGCCCTCATCGCCCCCACTCCCCACATAAGGTCCCCAATGCACCCACCTCTGCTGCCTCCAGCAGCACCTCCCTTGGGTCTAGCATGGCCTCCAACCCTGTGCCACCACTTGCTGCACCAGCCAACCCTAATGTTGATGATGTTGCATCCACCCTTGCGGACCCTGGATGGTCCACCCTCCTTGGGACCCTGTTGTCCCCTTATTACATGCCACGATCCATCTCACCTCCTGCATCATTGTCCACAGAGTCCTCCCTCACCTGCACCCCATCTCCATCCTTCAGTGACAACAACTACGACAGCTTCAACAACAATGCCATGAGCAACATGACTGGTGAACCAGTTAACTAGGACTTTTACTTTTGAATGTGGATCTGGAAGCTCCACCATAACCAGGGGGTAATGTTACAATTCACCTCTTATCCTCTTCTTTTTCCTTTTCATTCATCTTAGCTAAGCCATGATTGGACTTATCTCATCTCTTCCGCAATGACTCACCCTGTTCCATCACCTTCCACCATATTCCACTTACTTCATCATTGTTTCCTTCCTTCACATTCTATTGTGTTCCATTTCGCTTATTCAGTCACACCTTGTATGCCTGCCCTCAACCTTTCTAAGTAGTACTTAAGTTGCCGCATTGGCACCCTTTATCTCCCAAGCTAGACCTACTTGATACCTGCCTTGTATCTCACTTGGCCTTAGAATAGTAGCTCTCTTGCCTGCTCCCTCATTGCTCTCGTTGAGTGGATGTTCCCTCAAACCCTTGAACCTCTGAATGCCCATGGTTGTTGGACCATTCCTTCAAACTCATCAAGCCCTTCACCCTGCAAGCTACACCCCTCAAGTCTACATTAGTCGCCACCTGTGGCTGTCATAATAGCTTGTAAGTGATGAAGGTGCATCTAATGGTTTCCTATTTGAGATGAAGACCTGCATCATTGTGATGATGGACTGCTTCCCATTGGCAAGTGTTGTTTGTCTATGGTGCACAGTTGTCAACAGCATTGTTGCCTTTTTGGTGAGTTGGGGAAGAAAGGGCAGCAGCTGTGTTGGTGCATCACACTATTGTGGTATGGCACAAGGTTATTATCCTCATTATTCCCATTGTATCTGGGGCACAGGCACACTGTCATCATCTTTGTGGCATTGCCATCACTCAAGGAAAACTATGTGGATTCCACCAAGATGCTCTTTTCCTATCTGATTTCCCATGTGACATCACAGAGTATGTTCAGAACCATCTCTTGATTATCTGATTGGATATTCATCCAGAGGCCCCTTACCCAATTGAGGATGTCTTAGCAGCTGGGTGGTTCCTTCTAGCTCACCCCATTTGTCAGCCCACATATACCTCATCATCCCTATCATCACCCATGCTCATAACCAGTTACTCTATCAAACCATCATCACCAATGCCAGCACCTGTCATCACCAGTCCAGTCATCACATCTCTACCACACGCTCTTCCACACCCAATTCCACCAGTAACCTGCATATATTCCCATGCTAGCACCACATATCCAGTCCCCATCCAACCTACAGATTCAACATGCACCTTCTGTGGTGAATCAGGTCACCCTATCTTGTTATGTATGCTTCACATGGCATATGTCATTGCAGGATGTGTTATTACAGCACAGGACAGTTGTATCTACTTTCCAGATAGTTCACATATTCCATGCATGCTCATGCTGGAAGACAGGTGTATCTAGCACTCTGTTGATTGGATTGCAGCAAAGCAATCAGCATCCCTCCTTTTGTCATCTGCTGCTAATGACAGTCACAGTCAATCACACCAGCACCTGATCATGCCTGTTGCCATCATATCCGAACTAGAGGTAGACACAATCCTTAGCATGGACACATCCATATTGACTTACAAGGCATAGATAGTATCAACCCATTGTGTTGCTGATGAACCCCTAGTTGATGACATTATATGGATTGAAAATCTGATTATATCTGCAGCCAATGCAATCATCCAGGTTGATGACCTGATATCACTGAATACAGTCTATGATCAGTTGCTATCTTCATATGTGCACTAGGCAAGTTGTTCCAGGTGGTGGGTGAGCAGCGCATATTCCCAAAGGTCAATGTTCAGTGTGGGAATAGTGTGATTGCTCAACATGTCATCAAATGCACATTCCAGTGCCCTGATTGCCTTTGTGAGTGACAGACAGGTTTCAAAAGACCATGTGAGCATCTTCTACATGAATGCCACTGTCATTGGAAGTGAGTGGGTCCTGTTGCCATCCTCTGAGTTCACTTTGTGCTTGAGAGATCTCATAACATCTTTGACTTTAGGTGATTCTGTAGGATTGCCCTCCTAGTGCTAACTGAGCTGGTCACAGTGCCACTTCCCATGGTAGCAGCCACTGCTATCACTATCAAATGGTCAGTACTCATTGTGATTGAGTATATCCTGCAGCTCACACTTGGTCCCTGATGCCCTTGAAAGCAGCTTTATGCCCTTAACTGTATTTATCCTGAGATTCTGATGGAATCCCATGTACATAGGTCAAGAACAGTGAGAGCATCTTGTCTAAAAACTTATTTGGTACACTGTCGAACACACAAGCAAAGGCAGGGTCAGAATAAGGGTCTGGGCCATCCTAGCTGACCAGTGCTTGTTTAGGGGACAACTAGGGCAGGTCTGCAATAGTGGGTGGAGTTGTGCTGTCAAAGAACTTGGTGTGCCATTCTTGGCCATGCTTCATATGACCCACATAACACTTCTTTGTGTTGGTGGCCTTGAGGTGGATTTCTTTGCCTGCCTCTTTGAGCTGCTCAGTGACCTTCAAGGATGTGCCAGGTAATGATGACTGCTTGTGACATTTTTGTGATGACTTGGAAGGCTGGGGAGATTTCTTTACTATGCTCTGGATCTGTATACATGTCATGAGTGAATGTACAGAGAAGAAAAGCTGTCTATGGTGGCTCTAAAAGTAGGCTACAATCAAGACAGGGTCAATTTCATAACTGACTTCACTGTCTCAAGATGCTAAGCTTTATAATTTGTCAATGTCATGTTGATCACATCACACTTCATGTTACATATGTGAATACAATACAGACAGAAACATGATGTGGACATGGTGCATGTGCTCTCAGTCAACAATTTTGAGATCTGAGTCTACATCCAGATTCCCCTCAGGGTTCTCAGTCCTGGAGTCTCCAGTGAGATTGATCACAGCACTTTCTGCTGCAGGTACACTTTGGCCAGTGTCAGTGTCACCATGTAGGAAGGCATGGACTTCTGCCCATTGTCATGCCTTTATATTTGCATCCACAGTTGACACATGCTATAGACCTCATTAGTGACACCATTCAGTTGGGGGAAGACAGAAATACCCTTGCATGATCAACATTGCATCACATATCCTTCAGAAATGCATGTTCCAAAATGCATGCAAAAAGAGTGATGAATATACTAGTATACTCTTGCTTGTTTTTCTCAAGTGGAGACAACAGTACTGTGGATACTGCATTGGTGAACTGCCTAATGTCAAGTTGTACCTTGAAGACGACAAGTCTCAAGCCAATTGTGTCCATGACACTACAGCGAATGAACTTGAGTTGAGGTTTGGGAATTTGCACATTGTCAGGCTGCTTTTCCAGCTAATGACCAATGGGTTCATTGTTCAGTGCTCCACTCAAGCCAGCAATCAGACATGCTTACCCCACATAGCAGATGCAACTCTGCACCCTTCCATACAATATGCATCTTTGCCACAGCAGCATCACCTTTCCATCCAAAGTGATTCTTGCAAAAGGTGGCAAGCATCTTGAGGCATGGCTGAAGAGAGCAGGTGTAATATTTCAATCTCCCTGGCCAGTCATGGTGGCAGTGGACGCAACATCCTGGATATCTGACTCAGAGTGGAATGAAAATGTAGTGATTGAATGAATATAGTTTTGTAAGATATCACAGTCCGGAAAGGAGTCCCCACTTTACATGTGGTCGTGATAGTCCATCAAAAACAAATATTGCATGGGTAGGAATGGTGAGAAAGAATGCCAGGTGGTAGAACAGAGTTCGAAGCTTTGGATTCCTCTCTGCATTGGCATGATTATATTGGAACACACGACTGACTGCATGCATCTATGTGCTGCCACCACAGCCACATTAATCATGGGCTCAGATTTCCATCATCTATCCATACCTTGTATCAATCCCAAGGGTCATGAGTTTCACATCACTCATAGACACAGCAGAAGGCAAACAACCTCCATTCACTGTGAACCCCATGAGCAAGTGCTCATCTGAAGCAGAAGACAAGAGCTGGGGGAGTTAAATTTTGATCAGCCACTGTGACAGATGAGAACACAATGTTCACTGGCCACAGTCCCTGGATGCCTATACTGATGCACAAAACAGATTTGTCATCATTGACTCAAAATGAAGCAGCTGATTGCAAGCTGCCCTGAAGGACCACAAGTGCCTCCAGAGTCTCATACTAGTATGTACTCATAGCAGCCCATTGTAGTAGTAGACCAGAATATGTTTGAGCTGCATGTTGGACTCAGCTTCTGGGAGCCAAGGAATATCAAGGCAGCTCAAGACAGCACAAGGAACATACCAGTTAATGCAGACATGTTAGGTCCATCCAAGGGTGATGAGGACCCTTGAAACAGGCTGAAGGAGCTGTGGAATGTGTCAGAATGGATGCACAAATGGGGAGGACCAGATGAGGAGGAGTATCCATCTGATGAACCCCAAACCAACCCAGATGAGCAAGATGGCAAAACGGCCATCCAGGTGGATGCTACAGTGCCATGGAACATCCTAGAGATGATCAGAACGACCACATCAACATCACAAACTCACCAGAGCCAGACAGGCCACCAAGGGACTCTGGAAGTGACCAGAAGGTGAGAAAACTCATTTAGGGCAAATTAGATGGCCAAAAGATTGTCGAGGGCTCTGGATATGATGGGATATGCCCAAGCACCCACAGTAATGACGGTTATGTTGAAATGAATGTGCTACATTGAGGTAAGGGTCCAGAAGGGCATAAGGGTGAGGAGGTCAGATTGAGAGGTGTCAAGGGCATTCTGGACCACTGGGTTGATGTAAACAACGGTGGATATGATGGAATAGGCCATAGGACCAAGGAGAACAAGTGCATCATCAAAACAAATGCACAACATCAAGATACTGGGCCAGGAGGCTATATGGGCGTTCAGGTCAAGTCAGGTGATGTTGAAGCTGATTGGAGGTGGTGGATGGATGTGGACAGAGTCGAATATGATGGGGATAGGTGCAGGACAGATGATGCAATGAGCCATGACTTGAAATGAAGTCACTAGCTGGATGACATAGTCAGCACCAGTGAATCACACAAAACACAATGGCAGACATACACACACTGCCCAAATCACTCCACAGGGATCCTAGATGACCTCTCCACCATCTGAACCCACCACGTTGTTGGGGACAAATTAAAATGCAACCTAAAAGAGTCAATATCACCATGGGGACATACCAAGTCATCAGAGTGCATTGAGGCCATATTGGGTGAATTGGATGCATCATACACAATGTAAATGGACTATACAGTACACTTGCTCATAATCTCATAATGCATAGTAGGAAAACCTAATAATTTTAGCAGAAAGTGTATGGAATTGGATGATATGCTACTATGCATTATGAGCTAGTGTACTATAGTTCATGAATGTGGGTACAAAGCACAATGTCACCAGTGTAAAATTAGGAAGTCAATTGTCACTAGCACAAAGTTCAAAGCAATAAGGTCATTGGAAAAATTTCCCTGGGAGTGATCAAGGTCTTACTAGTGTCTGTAACCTTTTTTAGTAGCCCAAAGGAGTGCAGCTGTTAGACTTTCCATATCCCACTCTCTCAGCTCCCAGATGATATTGTTGGTACAAAACACAGTGAATTTAGCTGAGAGGCCCTTGTATTTTTGTGGTCACAATTACTCACCTAAGACCTAGTATGATTTCTCTGTAGACTATGGCCTATATTTTAGAACAGTTTGTCATGTGAATGCCTGTTGCACCAAAGTTTCAGACTAACAGAATTTATGTAATCCCAGAGAACATCTGCATTATTCCACACTTGTCAAAGTCAGACTTTAGCTGCCATGTCAACCAGCTTGGGTGATGATACCATTCAAACTCATTCTATGGCTAGTGCTAGCTCTCTTATTGAGAACCTTTTCTCCAAGGAGGTGATCTTTGGCTGCCAGGCAAAGCAGAACATCTCTGATTATTGGTGGAAATTTAATGGAGCTCATCCCAGTGTCTTGCCAGACCTCCTAACAAGGCTTTGCCAACTAAACAGTGATACATGGCAATGTTCCATCTAATTGTACCCTAGCTGATTTATGATTCAGAGGCACTTGTTGACATGTTGGCCAGTGAGGTAAAACCAGTTGATATCCCAGCCAGTGCTCATCCAGACAGCACAACCCTTATTTGTTTCCACCTCAGCAAGTTACCAGAATTTAAGCTTGATTCAAAGGTGTTAGAATCAGCACAGCAGATTACTCAGTCTCCTTTTGATGGCTTTGAACCACAGCCTCATATTCACTCCTATACTATACTGATCTTTCAATTTCACATTGGGGTTGAACTCTTAGGTGTCATAGTGGATGCATTGACAGATGGACTTACTAATCTTCTTTCAGGAGAGCAGGATGTTGACATACACTTCCATGGCAAGCAGCATCCTCATATTACATAGCAGAGTCTCAGAAATTCTTCCCCTTTTGTTTCCTTCACTGAGACCCATTGATATTTAACATTGGAATGGTACCCTCTCAGTGCACCAATTTTCCTGCATGTCAACTATGTTCAAGGGGAGAACACCATAGATTGTTGTACAATTGGGGATTTGCCCAGATTGCAGAAGTGAAGGATTATGATGGTTTTCAGGATGTGGACCTAGAAAAGGAAGAGGATGTTCACCCCTTTGGTATCCTATCTTGAGTAGATTTGTGCACTTATCTACAGGACATTGATCTGGTCTAGAGGCCCTTATCAATGCCCTGGCACCCACCCTAACTACAAAGGATTTCAGGAAATCCTTCTCATGGCCATGACAACCATACCTAAAACTCCTGATGGCAAACATTTTTCTGAGATTGTGGAATTCCTTGAAACACTTTATTGCCCAATCTCAGCTGAGGGTCAATGGCAAGGCAAGGCATGGTCTTTGGAAAAACCCTTCCCCATGTGGTTGAATAATGCCTTTGGCTTCATTGCTGACCAAGTGCTTTCTACATATAAAGCCTTACATATGTACCCACCAGTCTCAACTACTGAAAGCTACATCAAAGTTCCCTCATGTTAAGAAATGTCATTGAGTCCCATTACATCTCACCAAGCTATGCTACCATGAGCCATTGCTTTGAAGATCCAAGGACTGTATGCTAGTGCCCACTATGCACTTGTACCAGAAGTGGAATGTGCAATGAGCCACCACATTCAGTATGTCAAGGGAATGAATACTCTCTGTAACGTAGGCAATAAGCCCTATCATGTCCTTGCACCATTCAAACTGTATTGCCATCATCAGAAGTGGTTGAAGAAGCAGCAGATAGTGTAGCATTTCTTTGCAGGTTCTTGTCATCTGATCAGCCTCAAACTCCACACTGTATTCCATCCATTCCTTTTAGACTCATTGCCACAGAGTATCCCAGATCACCTGTACATGTATCTTGATACAGAATTGTAGTGATTACTTGTTCTTCCATTGGGCCTATGTCTACTCTATGAGACATTGAAATTTGACCTTGTATGTGTCCTACAGATGCATTAGTAAATTTACAACAATCCTATTTGGTCTTATTTTTGGCTTATTTATGCAAATGTTTTGAACTGGCCAAATCCCAGATTTTCTGCTCGAAAGAGTTAGTCTTGTGGAGGAACCAGCACTGGTGGGATGTTCTCCCATCATCATCATTCAGACATAAAGCAGACTTGGACCACTTCCATCATTTTCAGTCTAATGCACATCCATTCCAAGACCAAAACAACATGAGTGCATCACAACATCCACTGTGCACACCCAAGCACAGCATGCCCAAGCTTGACATACTCTACCCTTCTCTTCTCCCCATCCCTGTCCTCCTCCCTGTTCTCCTCCCCCTTCCACTTCTCCCAATGGCCTCCAATGAGTGATGATGCCTCATCCAGTGTGTGCTTGTTGATGTGGAGGAGCATGATGAGCAATGCAAGGCCCAACATGCATTTTTAAGAAACAGCAGCAGGCTGGATGAGCCATGCATGAGTGTGTGATGACCAGAAATGTGGAAAGATGAGCTTACCACATTGCTCTCAATACCTTGTATTTATTGCCAATGCTTTCAAGACTCTTGTTGCATTTGCTTTGCAAGCCATCAGCCAGGGGGGTGTTCAAAGAGAACTTGAGCTCCACCATGTCAGTTGTCAATTGGAGTTCACTGCTCTTCCCGAGTGGTTTCATGAGTGAAGTGTGCAACGCGAATATTCAAATGATGTACTTGACCATGCCAGGCACCTTTTGTCTGAAATCAGTTAAGCACCTCTCAGAACAAACAAATGAAAAGGATTACCAAAGTTGCATGATCTCAAGCACAAAGTTGCTCAACAATTCCATCTTGATAAAGTTGAGCTTATTGACCAGAGGTGTCATGTACAGACTCACCCCTGACATGCCTAACATATGTAGGGTTGATTGCCTTTTGCAGGTTGAGCCTTGATGTGATATGCCTGCCAGCTCATTTTTGATAGCACTTGATCATTCCATAGCACTGGCAGTGGTCTGTTGGGATTGGCAGATGTAGTGAGAAGAAACACACACCATTCTTTAGATGTTGGGGTTATGGCTAAGGGATGGTCAATGATGTGTTGAATCCATTCTATTCTGACCACTAACCAGTTGGCGAAGTAACACCAGATGGTATCAGGGCTTTGCACCACAGCCAGCATGACAGGATCAGGAAAACAGAGGCCTGTCAGGAGGCTGACATTTGCCATGTATTATTTCACCTCCACTTTCACTTTGATGCGAGGAAATACCTTCAATACAATACCAAGCAGTGCAGGTAGGAAAATGCTTTAGATGACCTCCCATAGATCCCATTTCATCAGCAGTGTGATGGGAGAGGAGTTGTTATCTACTGTAAGTTGTACATATTACTACATATGCAACTTATCATGAAAGAAATCAACTTACAAGGATGCCACTCTTCTGCCACATTGCAAGCTGTGTGATGGACACCTTGCCCATTGCCACCCAAGGTTAAGTTTTTGTTATGATCCTTCACCATATATGCAATCTTGCAAATCTTGACATGTGATGATAATTTTCTCCAGCACTTCAGCCATATCCCAAAGCAGCCAGACAAGCACACCTGCACCAAATAGCTGTCTGGCCATGAAAGGAGCTCTTGTAAAGCCTCCCAGCCAACAAGAATCACCAGTTGAATCATTGGCTGCTCTAGTTTGCATGCAAAGATGGGGAAGGATAAGCTGGTCATAATCCATACTAGTGGCAGCAATGCATATAGTACACAGAGCTTACTGAACATCACTTGCATTAGCCACTTTACATAATTTACTATCAATGGTAGTAGTGACAATAGTACATCTTATAGTACACCAAGCTTACCAAGCATCACTGGCATTAGCCACTGTACACAATTCACTATCAATAGTAGCAACATTAGTACACCCAATAGTATACTGAGCTTACTGAGCATCACTTTCATTAGTCTCTGTAACCTTTTACTACCAATGGCAGTGATGTGTATATATGTAGTTCACTAAGCTTACCAAGCATCACTTGCATTAGCCACTGCAGTGCAAAATCTAGACAAAGGTGCTAGGCATGCACTACAGAACATCATTCTCATCAAGTAGAAGCCAAGTGTGGTAGTTCCAAGGAAGGCCATCTAACCATGTAAGGACCTACATATCTATACTTTACCTTGGCCACATCAATGCTCTCTGGTGGGTAACATGGAGTGCATCAATGATTTCCCATGACCCCCAATGCAAAGGAGTGGATTCATTCAAATCAAGCTGAGTAGTTCCTGTAAGCTCTTTATGATGATGGGGCTATTGTGATTTGATCAAGAGATGGTCATTATTTGTGGTCTAATCAACTATCCACAGTTCTCTCAACCCAATCCTCACAGCTGCTAAGCACTGCGTCCACCAATACTTCCAACACCTTCTAATGTTGGCACACTGAGCATGTTCTGCTTCTTCTTCAGCACTGATATCTTTTTTCTTCTTATGAGCCAACATTCTTTTCTTCTGCCTCAACTGTTTCTTTCTCACTTCCACATCAGGACCCTTGCCATACTCTGGTTGCTCTGCTTTCCCATTCTGGACATGTGTTTTCTTAGAAACTTCCATGAAATGCTGACAATCATTCACCTGTTGCAGTTCCATCATCATCACCATTGCTATTGCTTTACACCTCACAGCTTGCATTCACCTTTCCTGTCTCTCAGCCCTGCAGTTCTCTGCCTTCCTCTCAGCCACCACCACTATCTCCTTCCTCTCAGTCACCACCACTGCCTCCTTCCTCCTTGCCTCCTCCATCCACTATATGCATTTATATTCCTTTCTGATTTCTGTTTCTTCATTCTCATCTGAATGGTGTTCACAAAGCTGCTCAAGCATCTATGTGGTCAGGTCATTGGGGTCGTATGTGATGAACATGGTGTCTTGCTAGTAGTGACTTCCCTTATAATTAACCTCACATTCCACATAAATCTCTATCCATTTACTTTATTTCACTGTCAGCATGATGTTACTGACACACAGACAAGTGCTATCCTATCAGGTTACAGTGATTTCAACCCTGCAAAGTATCTTAATTAGCAAAATCACTAGTTAGTAGTACTGTCAGATATGTTCTATATATCTACTCCTACCCTGGCATGATTGTTTGGGCAAGTGTGCTATGTCATGCCCAATAAAACTACTGACCATCATCAACAACACTAGTTAGTATATATGCATTAGCCAACTCAGACAGATGGGAGTGTAACACTTGTGTGAAGGTGTCGACACCATGCATCAAGGTATCCTCCACTATCTTTAACCACAGACTCATTGTCTGAGACCTCTTCACCTCATTGATGAAGTATGACAGATTCCTGTCATGATCAAACATTAGTCCAATGTCCAACCTGCAGAGAACACACAGGGTTGACTTTGCCCCTGCTGGATTGATCTCCTGATGGACCAATTCTTGATATGACCATGTGATTACACTAATAACTTCATTGGCAGCCTGCATACAAACCTGCCTGTCTCCACCCTGTGGATTGACAATGAGATCTGGCATTAGTGGAGTGTTGTTCCAGCTCTTCCAAAGGTCCCTGATCAATTTCTATGATTTGCTTGGGGCATCACATATGAAGAAGAGAGCACCTGCTTGAGCTCTGCCAATGTCAAGAACAACAAAATGCACTGCCAAACCCAGATCCCATTGGACCCTTTGACAGTATGGATGATGTTCTTGATATGACCACCAACAAGAAAGCACCACCATTCACCAAGCGTGACAAGGGTTTCAACAAACTCTTGTGATATCCATGTTTCATCTTCTGAGTGGATCACCATGTCTGCATGGCATTCATGCTATGATGTAGCCTATCTAGTGCTGTGCCAGACCCCACTACCAACTGCTCTGGAATAATGACACAGTCACTGCAGTCACTTACAATATATAGGAGACATTGAAGACCTTCTCATTATCAATGTGGTATTTGTCGATGTAAGAAATGAGTATTCCCTGTGGTTGAAAAGCCATATTTTGCATCATCCGTCATTCCCACTCTAACAATCCTGTTTCCGCTACCAACCATCCTTTTCTGCACATATCCAATCCATTCACACTCATATTTGTGTTTTCTGCCACTATCTACACATATGCATCCATAGGTCATTTCTGGATTCTCATATCCGCTTTTGGACTCTTTAGAACAGTCTTCTTGAGACTTACAATAGAGTCTAGACCATGTAGGATAGTCCCTTTTCTTCTACAGTGCCTTTGGTGTCTGTGCAGGGGCGATTAGCTTTTTACATTCTCACTTTTTTTTACTATTTCACATAGTCTGTAATAGGACAAAGTCTAAAGGTGTACCTTGGACTATAAAACTTCTATAGTCATTAGACACAATCTATCTTCCAGTTTTCCCTTGAGCTGCATTTTCCCTTCATTGTCTCTTTCGTCACCATCATCTTCACTCATATCTGGTCACCATCGTTGGTTGGATTCATACGTCCATAGTTTTCTACCTTGTTTCCACACCAGATTGTGTTGGACTCTTCTATGTCTCATCAGGTCTGTCCCATTTTCAATCCGGATTTCATCGGACTCTTTTCATTCACGTGGAGAACAGTTCTATGCTACCCCTTCTCACTCTTACGAACTAAACACAACCTCCCCTGGGATAAGTCTTACACTTGCACCCACCTTTTTCTTTGCCTGTTTGTGGTTCCTCTAGCTTAGGCTCGAGAACACCATCAGTACACTTTATATTTCTACAGCAAGACAAAGGATGAGCCACAGCTGGAACTGTAGAGGTGAGTGTGACGATGACTCAATTGAATATTATGGCATATCCATTCTGTCATTATCATCAGTGTTCCAGACCCGCTGTGCTCCACCTTTGTTGGCTTTGCAGCTCTGAACTGGATGCCAGTTAATCTCTAAATTGCCTTATGCTGGTCAGCTGTGACATAGCACCCAATCCAGCCAAGGTCAATGTTAGCATGCTTGTGAATGGACTTTGCATAGCTTGGGTCTGGGCCATACAACAATTTGATCTTGTGGGGTGCCTGGCAAACTCTACTGTGAGTTCTATAGGAGTATATAAAATCTGATGGGCATGATAGCTCCAACAGCCCAGTAGAGGAAGCACAGCTTGACAATAGTGAGACTACATTGATAGCCATCAAGCACTGCATTTTGATGTTGTGGTCATCATCCTCACTCTCACTGTCCTCACCCTCATCAT
The DNA here is from genome assembly GCA_038091315.1 of Porphyrellus cyaneotinctus. Lineage (NCBI taxonomy): Eukaryota > Fungi > Basidiomycota > Agaricomycetes > Boletales > Boletaceae > Porphyrellus > Porphyrellus cyaneotinctus. The sequence continues at coordinate 10,521 of JBBPOF010000030.1, read as the reverse complement.
CATCCCCACTTCCATTGTCATTGTGTTCGCTGTCATCACTGTTGTGACATCTATCACATTGTTGCTTTGCATGTGGTTTTCAGGCCTACATCATCACATGTAGATCATTGATCATCTCATACATACCTTGGTGTGATAAGCAGGCACCAGTTCACCTGTTCTACGTTCCTACTAGGTATTTACTTGGAAAAGAGGTCATCAATGGCCTTCAACAATGAGCTAGAGAGGACCATGCCTCTGATTGTGGTGGCATGGTCATCTGTGGTGGCATTGTGTGTTGACACACAGGTGATTGTATGAAAGGAATGGCATGACTCACATAAAGGCTGGGAGGGTTGCTGATAAGAGTGATAATATATATTCAAGTTCAAGGAAGAATAAATTCCTATTCAAAGCCAGACAATGTTTGGTTTGTGTATATACATGAGGCATGTGAACTAACTACCATATATGTACACTACAGTAACCATTCAACACTCCCCCTTGCTAAGCTGCCAGTAAGGTGCATAAGCATAAATGGTGCTTTCTAAGCTGGCTGCAGTGTATTGTAGAATACAAGTCCTAAAAATGATCTACACTTAGCAAACTTGATCTGCCCCAAACTCTTAGTGAACATATCTGCAGGGTTGTCTACTCCTTTGATAAAGAAGAGTTCAATCTTCTTATTGGTCATGAACTCATTGATATCTTTTTCTTTAATCTCAACATGCTTGTTGTGATGTTCTGTGATAGGATTTGATGCCATGAAAATGGCACCCTGGTTATCAACACAGATAAGAAAGGGCTTAAGGTTATAGCTCACTTCACCTAAGATGTTCCTGATTCAAACAAATTGTCACACATAATCATAGAAGGCTACATACTTAGCTTCTGTTACTTAGCTTCTGTATACATTGCAAAGATTGTAAACTACAGTAGACTACACTATGGTCAGAATCTCGACCTTGGATGACATATCCTCCTCATTGCCAAGTTCTAATGAACTGGCCCTAAAGTAGAGGACATGATGAAAAAAAAAAGAGAGTCCAACCTTGATAAAGGCTGAATGAATCTATAGAACAAGGGATTAACCTCAGCAGATTGTAGCAACAAGGCTACTCTACTGCTTACAGTACCCTGTTCCCATTCAAGTCGTCTGCAAAGGATTCACCCCCATGTATATCATGATTGCAATTCATAGATGAACCCACTGAGCATTTCCATCTGACAAGCCTAGCCCACCTGATTTGATTCACAAGCAAAACTCTATCTCAACTCTAACTGTTATATGTGGGACCAACACATCATTGTCTTCAGCACAGATTCTGGCTTAGAGGCATTCAGCCATAATCCAATAGATGATAGCTTCACACCATTGCCCAATCAGACAGGAGCATGTACCAAATATCTGAATAGACAGTTCCTCTCGTACTATGCCCAATTACTGTCACGACAACCAATACCATCAGTAGGGTAAAACTAACCTATCTCATGACAGTCTAAATCCAGCTCATGTTCCCTATTAGTGGGTGAACAATCCAACACTTACTGAATTCTGCTTTGGTATGATAGGAAGAGCTGACATCGAAGGATCAAAAAGCAATGTCACTATGAACACTTGGCTGCCACAAGCCAGTTATTCCTATGGTAACTTTTCTGGCACCTCTAACCTCAAACTCAGAGGAACTAAAGGATCAATAGGCCACACTTTTATGGTTCGTATTCACACTGAAAATCTAAATCAAGGGGACTTTTACCCTTTTGTTCTACACAAGATTTCTGTTCTCATTGAGTCCCCCTTAGGACACCTGTGTTATATTTTAACAGATGTGCTGCCCCAGCCACACTCCCCATCTGACAAATGTCTTTGACCTGACTTGGCCCTTGAAGGACCTTAATACCAAAAAGTGGGGCTGTTAATCCTGACTGTCACATCACCAAATAAGTAAAAAGACAATAAAGATTGATCCAAGACAATCACCAATGAGCCCCTCATTCCCATAGGGGATGGTGACAATTAAAATCTCCTAGCCAAATCATATGGTTATGAGTAGTGGGGCAAATCTGATGAATTTCAGTAGCTACACCCCTAAGCCCTTCATAGTGTTGTTATGTTTGCAGTCATTGTAGATATTGAATATGGTACAAGTTCCATAAGAACCTGTGAGTTGGACAATGACAATGTCTGGTGAAGAGAATGGTAGTTGATGTCATGCATTCATATTGATGTCCATAGATAGCAGGGTTACTGCTTGTGATTTGAGGTTGGGTTTGGTGAAGTGTGTAGATAGGTATATGATGTGGTAGTGATGATTAGACACTGTGTTATTAAACATGTTGATATTGGGTTCCTGTAGCACTAGGATGTCAAAGTCCTAGTTGATGGTATTGAGTAAGAATAGTTGGGCTGTATATAAGATGTTGATGTGCTGCTGAAGAATCCTCAGACTAGTTATGTTAGGTTCATTGTTATGCATCTTATGTTCAGTACCATTCCCCCATAGGGGGGGAATGTACATCATATGTTTGCAGATGAACAGCCAGGTTGGGTTGGAGTTGGGCATTATGGAGGTGACAAGTTCTGAAGGGGGTCTCATTGGCATTGGTATTCATGTTGGTGTTGCTATATTAGGGGGGATTGAAGGATTTGTGGGATTGGCCTCTTCCTCACAGGCCCATGGGGGGCTGGCTGTGTTGATTCTAGAGTGGAGTCAAGAGTCATTTGGCAGAAGGTTGATTTGTTCTGCTATGTTTGCTTGCTAGTATTCAACTGGAAGACAAGTGGGAGTGGCTTTGGAGGCAGTGTAACCTGCATTCAGGGTTCATTGGTAGGAAAGTATGGCATGGAATTTTCCGCATGCTTAGCATCTAGTTTGGGACATTTTTGCATGTATGTGGAGCATTTCATATTGTTGCTTCCATGACTGGCAGTCTTGCAGTTGATGCAATATTTTTTGTCTGGTTGCTTGTTGCATGCATCACTGCAATGGGGATGCCTGCAGATGGTGCAGGTATTGTGCATCACACTGCAGTCTCTGGCAATGTGGTGCCAGCCTTGACATTTGACACAATGCATAGGATCTTTCTTTTCTGTTAATGCTGAGGCTAGTATCCAGCAGGTCCTGGTCTCATTGCTGGGAACAACAATGAGCAGTGGGCTCATATGACAACAGTGTCGAAGTACAGAGGGAGGTCTCACAGTAGATGCATCTAACTGCAGAAGTGGGTCTCACTCAGATGGGGCCGAGTGGTACTAGATACTATCCTGATTCAGGTAGAACTAGATGGGGAACTACTATACATGCAGTGGGGTATATAAAGGGGGGAGCAGAGTATGAAATGGGAATGAGAGATCTCATTTTGGGAGGTGCTGTCCAACCATGACGAATCAAGAAAGGTTATGTAAGCCACAACAAAAAGGGAAAGAACCATGACGAAAAGGGAATGGACCTAGATGAAAAGAGAATGGACATTAACATAATAGGGAATGGGCCATGTATGTGGATCCATACGCCATCTAGAGAGGAAACAGTGAAAACAGAATGAAGTCTGGAAAACAAAAAGGCAGGTCCTCAGCATCTATAGGGGTTGGGGTGGATAGGGGTAACATGGATGGGGCGAATGAAGGGAAAATTGTAACATTTTCTTTCCTTGGATGGTGTTTTTCCTTGCAGATGCATATGCCGTCTCAAGAAGAGTGTTGACTGTGGTGGGTTCAGAAAATGTGAAGATGGCACAGGCCACATGTTGATTGAGGGAGTGTCTGTCTTTTTGCTTGATCCAGTGGACAGAGGTTGTTATGATACAATATATATGCGCCTCGGTTTTCCTCATTTCCTCTCGCTTCTCTACCTTCGCCCTCCCTGGCATGCTAACACCAGGTTGAGATGACTTCCTCCTTCTCTTTAGCCCGGACGGCCTTAGCGTTATTGCATTACCTTGAATGCACTCCCCACGCCGTTCTTTCTTTATTGCCGGTAGGGGATATGCACTTACGTCTATTCATTCATCTGTGGACAGCCTTCTCCTCTAAGTAGTTCTCTCGCACTGCTTACGTTTCCCCTAACAACCATCTTGACTCTTTCGTGACTCAGTTGTTCTACTGCTTTCTATGATGTCTTTAGATTAGTCATCCGCAGTAGCTCGCTAGTACTTATACCGCTCTGCCTGTATCTCTTTCCTTATTCTTGATCTGCGCAATCCAACGTTTGTTGTATGCTCTCAAGTCTCCCTTGATCTCAGTTTCGTTTGACTTGAGGAACCCTTGACCTTGAACCCCTTGACTTGAGTTTTGTCATAGCCTTGTTCTATTGAGGATGCTGTGTCTCTTCGTGAGTACCTCCCTTGAGACAAACAGGGTACGCTTGACGTACAGTGTACGTTTCACGTAACAAAAGATCAAGAATCTCCCTCCATCCCTCCTATTTAGGAGAAGGACCAACCCATCGTTGTCACCACGACATCCAGACCTTCTCGTCGAAGGTACCAAGTACCACAGAACTCTGACAACGATGACGAGTTGTTGTACTCTGAAACCACTGTATCCAGGACCTCCCAGGCTGTGACGCCCCTCATACCCACTGTACCCCCTGCACCCAGAGTAACCCCAGCACCCATGTCTCACCCCTCCGAACTCAAGGCTCCCCTCCCCGCAGATTTCTCTGGGGAACCCTCAGACGCCATGAGATGGATCAAGGCCATGAAAGCCTACTTCGCCATCAACTCCAGATTGTATTCGTCAGATGAAACCCAGGTCATGACCACTCTCAATAAGATGAGCAAGGGACGAGGCGTCTCTTTCTCAGAGATGTGGTATGACAAAATGGCCGATGCCAACACCCCCGCCTCCGATAAAACCTTTGACAAACTTGTACTGGACTTTGAGTCCACCTTCTTCCCCTTCGATATCAAAGCAGTCGCTCGACACGACCTCACCAAGCTGGTCCAGAAATCATTCAAGCTTCCAAATGGAAGTATGAATGATGGATTCCAGAAGTACATCACCGATTTCCAGAACCTCGCTGCCAAGGCAGGAATCACCGACCCCATCACACTCATCGACCAATTCTCCCTCGGCATCGACCAACAGATTGCCACCATGATCTTGTCCATGGCCGCTATCCCCACCACTTTACCCAAGTGGATTGAACAAGCCAAGGTCTTCCATACGCAGAAGATGCGCATCACTACCTTGAGGGGTCGTCATGGAACCCCCTCGCTTCTAAACTCTCATACCACCAAAGACCCCAATGCCATGGATGTTGACGCAGTAACCCTGCGAAAACTCACCCCTGTAGAGCACGCTAAGTGTTTCAAAGACGGCCTTTGCTTCCGTTGCAGAAAGCCCGGACACAATGCCACTCAGTGTCATTCTCAACGAACCTCTCAACCATCGACTCCACGCCCCCAGAAAGTTCAAAATACTGAAACCACCGCGACCGATGATGCTCCCCCGCCGAAATCCACCACCACCCCTCTCTCCGCGCTTGAACAGTGTGTTCAAACCCTGAAAACCCAAGGAAAGGACGAAACTGAAGTCCTTCAAACCCTGAAACTCTGCTACGACAATCCAGTGGAGGAAGTAGCCGTAACCAATCTTGAAGCAGAGGATTTTTGAATCAGGAAGATGTTTCGACGTCTTCTTCCCATGATATCGCCCATGTACTAGTAGCCTTGCCAAAGCAAAGAACTCTTCGCATCCCTATCAAACTTTGTGCTAGTACAAAAATCGTCGAAACCACAGTGCTCATTGACTGCGGAGCAACCGGGAACTTCATCGACACTGGACTCCTTTGTGAAGCCAACTTCCCCCTTGTTCGCCTTCCCAAACCCACCTTAGCAATAAATGTCAATGGAACCTCCAATGCAAAAGGAACCATACGTTGGAAAGCCCACACTTCTTTTCAACATAACTCCTTCTCCGATGACATAGATCTTATGGTACTCAGCCTTGGGAAGAGACAGATCATTCTGGGAATGCCCTGGCTTCGAAAGTGGAATCCCCACATCAACTGGAACGCTCATACCCTCGAAATCCCTTGACCACCGTCCCCTACACCTGATGACCCACACATCCCACAAAGATACCTCCTTCGATGGCTTGGTCTAGAAGCCAATCGAAAGATATCTCAATGTCTTCGTAAATGAGAACTGTGGCACAATGGTGAAACGATCAACAAGATCACCATCTCTACCCAAATTTCCCAGACCGAGAAACCAACAGAACAACCGGTTCTGGATTGGTGCCAGGACTTCGCTGACGTCTTCTCGGAAAAGATGCATACCAAACTACCACCCCATAGACCCTTCGACCACACCATTGATCTCCTCCCCACGTTCACCCCGAAGATAGCTAAGATATATCCCTTGAATCCTGCCGAGCTCTCCGCTTGCGAGGCATTCGTTAAGGAACATTTAGCAACAGGACGTATCGTTCCCTCCAAGTCCTCTCAAGCATCTCCGTTCTTTTTGGTATCCAAAAAGGATGGAACCCTTCATCCTTGCCAAGACTATCGACATCTGAACCTTCATACCCGACACTTCAGGTATCCCTTACCACTCATCCCTGAACTCATCGACGACATGAAAGACGCCAACTTCTTTACCAAGTTCAACATCTGATGGGGATATAACAACATCCGGATTCGAGAAGAGGACCAATGGAAAGCTGCGTTCATCACCCCCCTTGGGTTGTTCGAACCCACCGTCATGTTTTTCGGATTTTGCAACACTCCAGCAACCTTTCAGTCCTTCATGAATCACATCTTTGCAGATATGATTGTGGAGTGTTGGCTCAAAATCTATATGGACAATCTCGGCATCTGCACCCAAGGCACCCTCTCTCTTCATCATGAATGAACACGTCGCATCCTCCTCTGTCTTCGCGAACACAACCTGTCGTTAAAGATCTCCAAGTGCACCTTTGACGTCCCAACAATGGAGTATCTCAGGATGATCATTGGGCAAGGACAGGTCACTATGGACACTAAGAAACTCAATGCCATCCGTGACTGGAAACCTCCCACCTCAGTCAAAGCCATACGATCCTTCACCGGCTTCGCCAACTTCTATCGCAAATTCATCCCCAATTTCTCCAACATTGTCACCCCCCTGAATCTGTTAACCCGGAAAGATGAACCCTAGGCCTGGACTCCACTCCAACAGAAAGCGTTTGATACCCTCAAGTCCATCTTCTCCTCTGCCCCTGTCCTTTGTATCCCCGATACCTCATGACCCTTTTCTCTCATGACCGACGCTTCCCTTTTAGCTGCTGGCGCAGTACTCATGCAGGATGACGCCAATGGCGATCCCCACCCCTGCGCCTACTTCTCAAAAACCTTCGCCCCCGCAGAACGCAACTACGATATCTATGATAGAGAACTCCTCGCCGTCATCCTCGCTCTTTCGGAATGGTGACATTACCTTCAGGGAACTAACCATCCGATCACCGTCATCACGGATCACAAGAATTTTTCCTATATCAAAGACCCTCACAAACTCTCTCGACGTCAGGCTCGCTGGGCTTTATTCCTCCAGGACTTTGATATTATCTGGAAAGTGACACCCGGATCTAAGATGGCTCCTGCTGATGCTCTCTCTTGCCGTGATCATCTGGATACTACCACCGATAATGCGGACGCTTCCATTTGCCCAGATCCCATGGTCATCAACGCTCTTGACACCACTCTCGCCCGCAAGATCTCCTCTTCCTCCACCTCTGACCCTCTTGTATTACGTGCCATCGCCAACCTCCAGCAGGGATCACTGTTGTTCCCCCGCTCCACTCTCACTGATTGGACTCTCGACAATGGTCACCTCTATTTCAAAGGTCGTATGTATATACCTCCGTCTTCTTGCCACTCCGTCATCTATGCCTTGCACTCCTCTCCGTCTACTGGTCACATGGGGCGTTTCCACACCAAGGCCATTGTCGAACGTGACTTCTGGTGGCCTGGATTGTCCTCCTTTGTCAATGCCTTTGTCTCCGGTTGTGCTGTCTGCCAGCAGAACAAGGTTAATACTCACCCGACTCATCCCCCTCTGGCTCCGATCCCCTCCACCACCTCACTTCCCTTTCGACAACTCTCTGTTGATCTTATTACCGATCTCCCCCTCTCTGCCGGCTCTGATTCCTTGATGGTCGTGGTCAACCACAGCCTTACGAAGGGGGTAATTCTGTGCCCTTGTACTAAAACTATTGATGCCGCTGGAGTCGCCAAACTTTTCTTTGAACATGTTTACAAATGATTCGGATTATATGACTCTATCATCTTGGATAGAGGCCCTCAGTTCGCCTCTGCTTTCATGCTGGAACTAGCCAGACTCCTCAACTACGATATCCGCCTCTCCACCGCTTATCACCCTCAGACTGATGGCCAGACCGAACGAACCAATCAGGAAATTGAAACTTATCTCTGTATCTTCTGTTCCAACAACCCCCGAAGATGGACCGAGTACATCACCACCACCGAGTTCCACCATAACTCCGCCCCACACAGCTTGACCAAGGTCTCCCCTTTCTCCTTACTCCTCGGATACGAACCCTGGTCATATCTGCCCCTGGGCAAGACCTTCCTTCCTGCTCTAGAAAACTGACTCTCCCTGCTTGAAGAAGCCCGAAAGGAAGCCCTTGCAGCGCATGAAACCACCAGACGGATCATGACAGAACGTTCCACCCAGAAATTCTCCCCCTGGAAAGTAGGAGATAAGGTTTGGCTAGAAGCCTCTAATCTATGCCTCCACTACCTCTCTTGGAAGCTTGCCCCAAAACGCCATGGACCCTTCGAGATATCTCAGGTCCTATCACTGCTCACCTACCAATTACGTCTACCACCCACATGGAAGATCCATGACGTATTCCATGCCAACCTCTTATCTTCTTATCACGAAACCGTCACACATGGTCCCAACTTCTCCCGACCCCCTCCTGACCTGATTGATGCTGAAGAAGAATACAAAGTTGATCGGATCATTAGTCATAGAGGCAACGCCGGAAAACGCTGGTACCTAATCGCATGGAAGGGTTATCCGTCCTTGGAGAACACATGGGAATCCGAAAGCAATCTCCGCCATGCCCCTGAGATGCTCAAGGTTTATAAGAAGAGTCATCATTTGAACTAAATCCCCAGGAAGCGGCATCTCTTCATGAGTACCCCCCTGCAAATGTTCCACTCCTTCATCGAAGCCATCATCTTTGACTCCCCCGAATATGTCTTTCCTATCTTCATCTCGTTCCTCCTCTTCTCTGTCCTCCTCTCCAGACACCTCCCCGTTGCGTTCTCGTCCTGTTCGTCCTGTTTGTTTGCCATTACATTTCATTCTCATTCTTTATGCCACTATTCTCACCATGCCACATATCTGCCACGCCCTCGAGGAACTCTATCTGTTCAAAGAAGACGTCGTTACCCAGGAGCTCATCAAACTCTTCCACGAGACCCTGACTGTTGAACGGTATCATCGTCTGGCCAACCCCGCTAACCCTCCTTCGGACTTTGGTATCCCTCTACAACTTCACATATCTGCTCTCCCTTGTTGTATTCTCACCATCCTCCATCTGTATGGATTCCATTCCTTCGTCGAACGATTGCCCACCACTGTGATTTATCCCATGTTCCAACGAATCTACTTATCCATGTCCATCAAAGAATGAGACAGATACATGGAAGCTACCGACTTCCTTCCTCCTCGACCTTCACCTGTCTTACCCGTTCCTCCTCCCAGACCTCAGGAAGAAACCTTCGTACCTACCACTCCCGCTCTCACATCCTGCATCTCTTCTCGTCCCTGCTCACCCATGACCCTTTTGTCTGAAACCTCTACTGTGATCGAACCATCCACCCCCACCTCTCCTGTCGAACGACCCCTCACTCCAGTGGCTATTCATTTTCCACATGACTCTGATACCGCTGGCTGACATCTTGATGAAGAGGCTCAACATGTCTTCAGGACCTATTATACTCGAAACACTTCTGGCAATACTGTTCTCTCAGCGGCCACTCATGTCCTTCCAAACGTCTTTCCTCCTACCCCCGCCTATGCCACCACTCAGTGTTTTCGTTGTCACGGTCTTGGGCACCTGCGAGATGACTGCCCCCAATACATCTGTCCCAAATGTCATCGTGCCGCCCCTGGTCATCCGTCACGTCTGTGTCTCACCACCCAATGTAGCATTTGCCTTCGATGGGGACATGGATCCCAGTTTTGCCCTGGAGTACCTTGCTCCACTTGTGCTGCGTTCGGGCACCAAGAGGTTGATTGTCCTTTTACGGTTCTTACTCCTGAGCAGGCCACGACTATCTTCTCCTCCGGAGCTCTCCAATGAGAACCCCCTCCTCCTGATGCGTAGGGGCAGTATGTTACTAGAGCCTGGGACTCCAGTATACGAAGGGGGTAATGTTACGATACAGTATATGTGCGCCTCCGTTTTCCTTATTCCTCACATTTCTCTATGTTTGTCCTCCCTGGAATACTAACACCAGGTCGAGATGACTTTCTCCTCCTCTTTCACCCAGATGGCTTTAGTGTTATTGCGTTACCTTGAAT
>JBBPOF010000029.1:0-77768 GCA_038091315.1 Porphyrellus cyaneotinctus | reverse complement strand
GGGTTTTCGACAGTGTATGGCACGACAAAGCAACTGTGATAATCGAGGCGTTAGATGCAACGGCACGAAAGCAACTAGAAAAGGTGTGCCCAGGTCCAAATGCCGTGACGGATCTTCCACCCACCACTCCGAGTGTGAAAAAAAGCAGCATTGCGGCGGCAATCGCAGCTAGTCGTGCAAAGGCTAAGGCGATCGCGAACGCACCTCCGACTCTTCGGCATCAGGCCACGTCGGCGTCACGCTCTGCAGGAGCAACTTCACCACCTTCAAGAAGCACCAGTTCTCCTAGTAGTCCGTCTGGAAGATCTGCAAACGGTAGCAGTTCTCCAACACCGGCACCCCGGTCCTCGTTTTCCCCTCGCTCATCTTTGTCCCCTCAGACGCCACCCAGGGCTCGCATTCTTTCTAACAACACAACCATGCCGCGGTCTGTCAGCACTTCAGTGATCTCTACGTCACATACCCGCACGCCCTCGGATTCGGGTTCGACAGCTACTGCAGATGCTATGAGACGCCGAACTTCTTCGCCCCTTGTTCCCCCCTTGCAATTCCCAGCTCGATCCTCGGCAACCCGCAAGTCCCCACTCCTCGCGACATCAGTTAGCGATCCTTCTCATGTTCGTCATTCTGCATTTTCCGCGGCCGCTCCTGTCAGACAGTCCATCGTGATGCCCAACTTGGATGATCAGGATTCCTTGCTCTTGGCTACTACAATCCCGGTGCCAGATGACAGTGATTCCGACATGGACGAATCGCCGAACGTTCTGTCGTTTTCTGCACCGTATAGATTGTTTCCTCCTTCAAGTCACACTTCTCAACTTCCATCGTTCTCGCCATCGTCCGGTCTTTCAACACCCAATACCGCATCGAATGCACTTTCGGATTCCCCCGGGAAACCTTCTGATCCGATACCTGTCGAGGATGCACTCCGTGCGCGTGCCGAGCAGGCGCAGAGCGCTGCAGAGCGTCTCTTGGAGTTAACGGACCCTGAGTCGGAAGATAATGCGCATTCTGCAATTCCTTCCTCGCTTCTTCTTGGGAACAGCACCCTTGTGACCCCAAAGCCACCCAAGATGCCTGCTGTTCCAAAGATTATGGAAAGTCTAGTGCCGCCGGTGACGCCGGACAGCCGCAATGTCGTCATCTTTCGGCAAGCAGCATCATTCAAAAACAGCCCAATGAACGGCAGGAAACCCTCTGAACCGCTGATCAAACCCTTGCAAGACCAGAGCCACGAAAATGGATGGTGGTCGAAGCGAGCTTCTAGTGACTATTGATCCGTTTTGCCTTTTCTCGATGTTCTGACTCTTTTTACAGAAATTGAACGTGGAACACCACTAAAGGGCGTCGAGGCAGCCGATTGGGTGGAAGAGCTTTATGAATTCGTGAGGGCGCTCGAGGATGGCGACGCTGACGTTCGCGTCCTACAGAAATTGGCTCTACTTTGCTCGAATAACCCTATCCCCCCGGATACTGCCTCTCCATTGAGCCCTCGCCTTGGACTCCCCTCAAGCCCTTCATTGATTATTCCGACTATGCGCACACTTCCGCCCGTCGTTCCGGACCTATGGACAAAAGAAAGGAGTTTTGATCGGTTGTTTGATGGATTGTTGAAATTCCTCGACCCGACCAACGTATGTTTCATTTCACCTTCACAATAAAGGTATTTTTGATGTCATAATCTGGTAGGATGCAGAACAACTAGAATATGCCCTGATTGTCGTGTGGGAAATCCTAGGAAACCAGGCGGCTTTCCTCGAAGGGAGAGAGGGAGAACTTTTTTCTGCGCTGTTCAGAGTGCGGTACTGCAATGCAATTGACGTGGGTTTTCTCGATCTTTTCTTTTCAGACCCTGATATAGTACTAGGTCCTGGAAGCGACGAAAACTATTCGGGATGCACTATGCTCGCGCATAGAGCCAGTGTATGGCTTGACAACGATGCACAGCAGTTTGCGCGTTTTTCTCGCTGAACCTGCAGGGGATGCAAGTGTCAAGGCAGGATCACACGCGTTCGGCTTGATTGCACTTGGCAAGTTCATTTTGAGGCTTCCTGCTGAAGTGCTCGAAGAAGAGTTACCTCGCCTGAAGCAAACGCTGATCGCCGTAAGTCTCGTCGCGCACGTTTGATTTCAATGCAGTGCTGATTGTCGTTGTCTAGGCACTCAATGATACCACCACGCTCGTCATTCGCGAGGCGGCATATGCCGCGATCATCGCCTCCCAGCTAGTGTTGCGCGACGAAGCACATTTGTTTGCGCTCCTCGATGGACTAGACGACAACAAGAAGAATCTACTCACGTATTATTTCGAAAAACACGGCGCACGCGAACTCGATTTTTCATCGGGATCCGCAGACGCTGTGGGAATGACGAAGCTCGAGTCGCAGATGGGAAGGCTCGACAAGATCATGAACACGCCTTTGAAAGGAAGGCAAAGCAGTGGATGATACCATCACATATCTTTTTGTCCTTGACACACACCTCTTTCATGTTTATAACGGTTTCATCGTCTGGCTTTGCATGTATACCACACTCGTTTTGTCGCGTCACTTCATATATACCTAGGCATGTCTATATTATTTTGCTTGCAACCACGCATCCGTTGTAGTTATCTGCGAAGAGCGACCCTCCATATAAAATAGCCGATGCCCGAGAGGAGTCCCCCAACATGTCCTGGTGTGTCCGTCCTTGTGCGCTGTCCGTTCATCCGAGATGAGTGCCCAAGTGATCAGGTTGCGACGAGACGTACCTGATCTGAAAAGCTGCGCCATCCATCGTAGATAAGAACGCCAGGAAGAAATACCCAGGCCGGACAAGGAATGACAAAGAAGATCAGGAACGTGTTGCGTGGAAAGGCACATGAATACAAGGCGATGGTTGCCATGATCGCGCCTGAAATGATGTCAAATGAGCATGTATAAATGAAAACGAGGACGAGGACCCACCGCTTGCACCGAGAGAAGACACGTTTTCACGCCTGTAGAAGTGGTTCCAGCCGAGACTAGCGAGGCTGGCGGATATACCACCTAGTAAGGCAACGTGGTGAGGAGGATCGACCGGAGACGAGGATGGAAGGACAAACCTAGGAAGTATAGTCCCAGGAAATGCCTGTTACCGAGGAGTTGCATGACAGAGGGGGCCATGAAATAAAAGGTGAGGCCGTTGAACAACGCATGCGAGGCTTCCATGTGAGAGAAGCAGGAGGTGAGGAGAGTCCATCTAGTAGAGGGTGTGTGAGTGGTAAGAAAGCAGGGGCAAACGTGGACATACATACATGCGACCGGAGGAGACGTTGCGCATGTCGATGCGAAAGTTGTCGAGCATGAACCTCAATAGGGTGCCGTCGCCGGTGGTGCGCTGTGGTGCGAATGGTCAGTGTATGAATACGGCAAGAGTACGCGACGGACGTATGTCTGCGTTGCGAGCGTCCAAGTGAGATAAACGCCGGCATTGACTGCGATGATGGTATAGAAGATGAACTTGCTGTCTAGGGAGTCGAGCCAGTCGGGACGAGGTGGACGACGCCATGAAGAGCCTGAGCTGTGAAAGCGGCCGAGATCACGGTAGGTTGCATTGGCGCTGCGAGTGGGGGTGAAGTGGAGGGAGAACGACAAACGATGGCGGGGGATGCCACGACAGCGGAGCAGCGTGGCGATGGCCATGGACAGACTCGAGATTGGACACACAACCGACAACAAAGCGGCGAGGTTGACCATGTCTCACCATCTGTTCGTGCTGTCGCCGTCGGACGCGCCGATCTACAGTCTGACGCACTACTCTAACAAGCCTGCGCAGACGACGAGCTATCCACTGTCATCGAATCTACCGAGTTGGTCTACATCTGCATTTGCGGGTACGCTGACGGCATTGTCAGGTGCGTCGAGCGCGACGCAATCACACCATGTGCAAGGAGGCGGGGCACGGATGGGAGGGGGACAGGACCGGCATGTGATCCAGATGATCGCGAATGCGAGCCTGGATGTGATCGAGGATGTGATACGGAAGGAGAGTGCGATGTAAGATGGATGGATTGATGGTTGCACGCGGTGGACTGAGGGCTGTGACCACAGGTATCTGAGATCGGTGGACAAGTTCAATGAATGGACGGTGTCGGCGTTCATCACACCCGGGAGTGAGTGGGAGAGGAGAGGGGCGCAGTTGCGGGGCTGACGGACACGACGCAGACACGAAATTTATATTGCTGCATGAGAGTAAGAACGAGGAGGGAATCAGGGGGTTCTTTCACGAGGTGTGGGAGGTCTACGTGAAGGTGGGCTCGTCCAACAACACTGGCGTGCGGCGTCGACTGATGCGGCGGCGTTGGTTTGCAAAGGCGATGTTGAACCCATTCCATACGGCGCATACGGCGATCCGGAGCAGTGTCTTTGACGGACGAGTGCGAGCGAGTGCGAAAAAGCACCTGTAAGGGTGGCTCGGGTCCGCCCCGCCTTTTCCTTTTGTTCTCTCTCATTCTTTCCCCCGTCTCTTGTTCTTTTTCTTTTTCTTTTCTTCTTCTTCTTCTTCTTCTTCTTCTTTGGACTCTCCGAATATCAGTACCAGTACCAGTACCAGTCGTTTAATTTCCATGGCTACTACAAATCGTGCATCGCTCCTCAACGGTCTCCGCACGGGCGGCGTTCGCTCCTCCTCCATCGGCGCTCCTCTCTCTCCATCCTCATTCCGATTTCCAGAGGAAGATCACCTCTCCGACTTCACCTCCAACAACCTGTACATCAACAACCAGCACTTCGTCGATCCCACCTTCGTACACCAGCACGTCCACACACACAGGCCCTTGAACCCCAACAGTGCCCCTTTCAGCCCCGCTCATCTTCACCAGCAGCATGTCCCCTCAACCGATGCCCAGCTTAACGCATACCAGCAGATGCAGTTGATGCAACTCGAAATTATCCGTCTCCAGGTCCGTCCTCCCCTTCACGCCCACACCCACCCATCTCACCCATCGATCTTCCCACAGAACGCACAGGCTCAGCGCAACCAGCAGGTACAAGCCGCCGTCCTCGCAGAGGCTCTTCGTCAGCAGGCTCGACGCTCTCCCCTCGGATTCGCACCCGCCTCCGCCGGTCCCACCGCTACCTCGTTCGACCCTCGTTCAAACACCCCGCCTGTCCGCCGTCCTAACCAAGCAGAGCTTCTCAAGGCTCAGTTGCGCGTCGCAAACATCCCGAAGATAGATGACCAGGTCCCCATGACCGCCGCCCTCGGAGGCAGATTTGGTGCCCGTCTCCCCCCAAGCACCATCGCTTTCCCTTCTTTCCCAGACGCTAGCTCTCAGGCCTCTTCGCCCCCCAGGCACACCAACGTACTCGCCAGTGGCCTCGCCCGCGGTGGCTCCCCACCCCACCAGGGTCCCAGAGAAAGCACTCCCTCCAGATCTGATGCTGCCACCTCCTGGAGGCGAGGAAACTCCACCCATTCCGTCCTCAACGGCCTGCGAGCCGCTTCCAACGCATCTCCCAGCGTCAAAATCACACCTCCTCCTGAAGAGTGTCCCTCTTCCCTGACATCAGCCAGCAAATTTCGCCCTCGCCCCCTCAGCTTCACCTCCTTGGCCGTATACAACGACCCCATCGTGGCCATTGATTCAGGCAGCGAGTACGAGGATACCATGTCGTCCTCGAGTTCCACCTCTCAGTCGAACCCGGCTACGCCGCAGTCCTTGACCTCGCTCGAGGCTAGTCCTCTCTCTCCCCGGGAGGAGGCGGCGAAGAAATTCTACGATGGCCTCGGCGTGGGTCGTCCCGCCCCGTACGTACCCATTATGGCTCCAAGGTTCGTCAGTCAGCCTCTCAGGCAACCACGGGGCCCGCCATCGGGTGCTGATGAACTCGGGCCAAAGAACTTTGCGACGAGGATCAGGCGCAGGGCCATTGGCGGACTCGGTGTTCTCATGGATGCCCGCGAGCGTCGGGAGTCAATCGAGGTGTATTGAACGCAATCCTCTTGAAGCAATTCTCTCCACTCCTTTGTCGTTGACCCACCATTTGCATTCAAAACTGTTGCAATACTCGTCGGGCGTTGGTCAGTGTTACGGACTCGGTACTTGGTGCTAGCACCGGATAAAACTTCCTCTCCTTTGCAAACATGCCTGTCTGATTGTTTATGTTCCCAGTTCAGCCAAAGTGTTGTTTTAAGTAGTCATCAGCGTCGTGCTTGCCATCACGTTGCTCAGTCTTTTTTTTTCCCAGTACAATCGCATCCACGTCTTTCTCTTTTGTCATTATATTATAGCGGGCCCCCCGAGTGGGAGGCATGGGTTGGCTTGGAAGTTGATTTTGTCGATAACTTATCACCAGCCTCGCAATCATGAATTCAATTGTGTACTCATCGTCCAATCTTATCGTTCCACGCAATCACTGTTGAGAGGTTTACGTCTTGTGTATAAGCGTAGCGAGAGAACACGTGTCAGTGGTCCGCACATCATCTTACAAGCTTTTGTTCGCTTCCTGTCGCGTGGACAACTGGTTTGGAACTGACGTCGAAGCAGGTTTCATTTGATGCCATTATTGCCACGCTATTTACACCGCTGACCGACGATCGCTTTGCCATGCTCCTAGGTATTCTGGTGAGAGGGACGGCGCCGTTGAATAGAAAACGAAACAAACCTGCCATTCCTCTCTGCTTATCCACAACTGGTGAAAGGTGCCCAGGCTCGCGAGGATGCTGCCGCCCAACCACCCGCCGTATCGCCTCTCGATGGGATTTCCGGGCGCGTGTATTTTCACCTGATAGCAATACCAAATTCAGTCTACCCCATTTTTGTAGCCGAGTCATACTGACGTGAGGAAAGTTACGAGATAGTTCTGTTTCGAGCCGGTCTGCAAAACCGGCAAACAAACTCCCTCCGCCAGTGAGGACGACGTTTCCCATGAGGACTTGACGCAAGTCCGGGTCGCATGCACGCAATGACTCCGAGAGCAATGCCGGGATGTTTTTGGGTAGGTTTGGGTTTTGCGCCTGTGCATACCGTTCAACACGGGGATTCAAAAATGGATCGCTCGATCGAGCCATACCACAAGCTGTGGGGAGTGATAAAAAAATTGCTCCCCCACTTGAAAGCGTTCCGCGCCAAAGTATGTGTTGTACCCCGTTGGAAATTCGTACTGGCGCGGCGGGCGAGAAGCGGCGGCTCTGATTGGAGTTGACTCAATGATGGGATGAAAAGCATCAAGTCGGTCGGCTCACTGCTCGTTCCATCCTTGGTCTAGGACCCCAGATACGCTTTGAATCCATTCGTCAACCTCGCGGCTTTCATACCATGATTTCCAACTATCTGTGGTTCCGGCAAGCCTGTCCTCACGTAGCGTGAACTGCGCAGGGGCGCCTGGCTCCACAGGCTACGGTGCTACTCAACGTCGGGAAGACAGGAAGATCGTGAACTCGTACAATTTTTGTAGCGATGAGCTGATGAGAATATAGTTCAATCCCTCTTCGCATCGGTGTCGGACTAGAGAGAATGTGCTTTGCATGTGCATGCACAAGTTTCGGAAGTGCGGAGTAAACAAGACCTGGACTAGTGAAACAAGAGACCCTCCAATCTTGACAAATGCTCACCTTTTCTGAGAACAAAACCGTCGACGACGGGAGTGATGCTTGCCATAGAGTGGCCAACGTCAACGACCAAGGCGGACCCTTTTCCTGCAGCAAACCTAACGGGTGACTTCAATATCGAGACAGGGTGGAAAGGTCGATGCATTACGCGTTCAGTACGCCCGTGTTCGCGATGTAAAACGCGGGGACTTGGAATTCTTCGAACATGATTTCGGCCATTCGTTCCCGATTCGCAGGCGTGTTCCACGCGAGCTCAGTAACGAGAACAGGATGTTCGGATGGATTGGTGCGCATCACGTCCACCAGCGCATGTGATATCAAGGCAGGGATCGGGTTGAAGTCGGATACTAAAAGATCGTTGGATGTTAACCTCTGAACATACGCGCGAGGTGACTGACTGAGTCCGTCCCGGAACGGGTGACCGATCTCCATACCGGCTCGCCATATCGAGGGACCGTGTTGGCCGAGATACAGCTTTGCATCGCTCCTTGGTTTCTGGCCTTCTGAATTGCCATCTCCAGTCGTATCGCCCATTTGAACGTCGCTGTCGCCCGTGGTGGGTTTGTACCCGTAATGAGAGGATATGATCGCTTTTGGTGAATCGTCCCCCGCATAGCCAGCTCGGATGGAGGACGAGCCCAAGTCGACCACGAGTGCAGAGACTTCATCTGTGTAATACGGTGAGCGTCGTGAGCGTTTACATTGTTACTTGACGTACCTCCTCCGTAGTTCACCATCGTGATTGCTTGAACGCGCGAATGCGACACTTGAAGGTTCTTTTATCTGATCACGTGACCATAAGAATCATCTAGCACAGTAGTACGTACTACTACGATGAAGTCTTTGATTCTTAGGCTTGTAGAAGTGAAGTGTTTAACGTGCTAAGTACTATTCTGTTGTAATATAGCCAGCAAGGTCGTCAGTCATATCCTCAGGGGGGCTTACATAAGTGGATACGCTTTTTCTGATTTCAAGTTCGTTCATTCAAGATCTCCTGCAACGACAGGCCTTCGTCGGTGCCCTACGAAAACTGCGGAGAAATGACACAAACGATATGGAAGAAGAGGAAAGAACCCGAACAAGATGAATACCAGAAGGCCGCGTTTTCGGAGGCCGTCAGATTAGAGATGCTCAGTGACGAGGAAAAGCGCGAGGCAGAGGAGGGAGAGGACGAAGAATCGGACGAGGAAGTCGACGAGTTTCCAGAGATTGACGCGAAAAGCAATACTGGGTCAGACGATGAAAGTGACGAGGAAGAGGAGGACGAAGGTGAGGATGACGAAGGGAGCTCACCCTCAGGCTCGGAATCAGACGCGAGCTCGGACATGCGCATATTCCCCGAGTCGAAAAATATCATCTCCGAAATCACTGGTCAACCGAAACGTGTATACCCAGAGATTGAACCAGGGTACGACTCTGATTCGTCCACCGAGAATGTACGTGCACTGTTTCCGATGTCTCTCGAATAATTCATTAACGCCATCGTGTACCTAGGACCCAAATCGTGTCGGGAACATTCCGTCACACTGGTATGATGATCTCCCCCACATCGGCTACGACATCAATGGGAAGCGTGTGCTTCGTCCCGCCAAGGGGGACGAGTTGGATAAGTTCCTGGCGACTGTCGAAGATCCAACCACCTGGTTTGTCACGCCTTACTTTCGTGGAGTACCCCCCGATCATGCTTGGACAGGACATCTGCTTGGGATAAAAATACCCAGATGAACAAGCCACTCTCTCCTGAAGAGTTAGATATTATCCGCAGGCTGCAGGCAGGCGAAAATCCAGATGCCGGCTACGACCCGTATGAGCCCACGGTTGAGTGGTTTACGGGCAAAGGTAAAGAGGAAATTATGCCTCTTTCTGCGGCACCTGAACCCAAGCGTCGCTGGCTTCCCAGTAAATGGGAGAAACAAAAGGTATGGAATATCTTGTGAATAATACTCGCCATTCAGCTCCCAGCAGATCATAAAAATTGTTCGTGCCTTGCGGCAAGGCCGCATCGTGGGCTCGAAACCCAAGACTGCTGGCGACAAGCCTCAGTTCTATGCCATCTGGAATGAGCCACCATCCAACCAGGCACCTCCTCTTCCTGCTCCTAAACCACCTCTTCCTACGCATGCCGAATCCTATAACCCTCCGGAGGAGTATCTTCCCACAGAGGCAGAACGAAAAGAATGGGAGAATACCGATCTCGAAGATCGCGAGCGCGACTACCTTCCTCAAAGATATTCGTCCTTGCGGCTTGTACCGGCTTATGATCGGTTTATCAAGCAGCGTTTCAATCGCCAACTGGACTTATATCTCGCCCCACGAATCCAACGAACTCGACTCAACATCGATCCAAACAGCCTTATCCCCAAACTCCCCAGTCCCAGCAGCTTGCGGCCCTTCCCAAATTATTGCTCTCTCAAGGTCGCACATATGAATACAAGAGTTCGTTGCGTTTCTGTAAGTCCCGATAGTGCTTGGGTAGCTAGCGGCGACGACAATGGAAATGTAAGCCTATGGGAGGTAAATGTCGGGCGTGAGGTTAGGAAGTGGAACTTTGATGGCGCGATTGGAGCAGTTGAGTGGTGTCCACGGACAGACGCCAGCTATTTCGTCGTTGGCACGTGCGTTGTAATTCCAAGTCAGTCACAGTTATCAGATGAACCTTTGATTTCCAGGGAGGATAAGCTATATTTCGTCATTCCGCCCAACCTACCTTCCATTTTACTGAACCCCACTCAATCTACCCTTCATCCTGCTACAACCCCCCCTACTACGGAGTCACCCGTCAAATGGTCATCTTCTGCAGGGCGGGAAGGTGGCGTGGCTCTAACGATCTTGTTGCCTGCTGCATCTGGGTTAACCAAACAAATCGCATGGCATCGAAAAGGCGATTACCTCGCCACCGTTTGTACGTCCAATTCTCGTCTGCGGTGGCGTTTCTAAAGATTTTTTGCTTCCTGTTAGCAATCAGGGAAAGTCAGGGAAGTGTCTGGATTCACCAGGTGTCTCGTAGACATTCTCAGGCTCCGTTCAAGAAAATCAAAGGCAGTGTACAGCTAGTACTATTCCATCCGATTAAACCACATTTCTTCGTTGCGGTAAGCAAGAGCCCGGGTCCGTGAACTCTCCATCTCATTTTCATCCATGTAGACTCAACGATATGTTCGGGTATACAACCTTGCCGAGCAAAAATTGATCAAGACACTGGTACCGGGAATCAAATGGATCTCCTCTATGGACATTCACCCTTCAGGGGATCATGTCATCGTAGGCGGTTACGACAAGAAACTTTGTTGGTTCGATCTAGAGCTTAATGACAAGCCGTACAAAATATTGCGGTACATCCCCCGTCATGATAATATTTACGGAACGCTAATGTTCGGTTTCTCGTAGGTACCATACGCGCGCCATCCGATCCCTACATTTTCACCCGAGTTATCCTCTTTTCGCGTCCTCTTCAGACGACGGAACGATCCAGATCTTCCACGGACGGGTTTATAGTGACCTTATGACAGATCCTCTGATCGTCCCTCTAAAAATTCTTCGCGGTCACGATATCAACGACAGTCTCGGAGTCTTGCAGATCAGATGGGTAAGCAAGCAGCCCTGGCTCATTACCGCAGGAGCGGACGGAAACATTCTAGTTTGGTGTAGTTGAAGCCCAGCTCTTTGTCTGACTTGCTGACCGTGAATTATGTCCATTGTTGAGCTTGAATTCGGTGGCGTAACCGCGTAAACAGCGTCCCGAGACTGTCAGCTTGAGTTGCGGCGGTAGGGTCTCCAAGAGTACAATAACAGCCCTGGCGACCATTAGATTGAAGAACCTTGGCCGGCGGGGCTGACAGTCTGGGGGCTTTCGGCACCTTTAACATGTGGACTGATTTGGAGTCGTATTTGCTTCCGTTAGATCGATCGGGACTGTGCCGCATGCCTCGAGACTTTCACAAAAATCCCTGTGGTAGGTTGAGAGACCTGTAAGTCCCTCGTGAGTTGCCTAGTCCTGGAATTGTCGGCGCTGTTCGTCAATATCGAGAGATACGACGAAGAGGGATACTTCGCTATGGAACGACGGAACTCACTGACGATGGTACGTAACAAATTGAATCGGCAAGCCACTATCAGGATCAATGCTGATCACAAAGGATCACGCCGACACGAGTCCGTGGTTGCTTTCAAGTATAAAGGCTGCATTGTGATTGAAAGAATCACAACAACACGTCCTCCCACATCTCTCGTCATCCTCCTTTGTATCAACGTTACAATCACATCTTTGAATTGTATCCTCGCTTCATTTCATTCCTATGGTTAACTGGAAGAATCCCCATACTATGGCCACAGAGGCTCGTAAGTATCTTTGTCTTTTTCATTACTGTTCCCCTCTGATGCGATCGGAACGCATAGTCAACTTCAACAACGTGGTCCACGTCTTCTTTGGGCTGTACATATGGGAACTTATAGTTTCATTCTACTTTGAGATCTCTATTATTCAAGGCAAACGCAAAGTTGGCTGGCCACTTGTACGTCGCCAATGTAAGAAAACTTCCACTGCTGACCTTTCCTCTTAGGGTGCGCTGTTGATCTTGGTCAAAGTGTCTTGGACTATCTTCTCATCGACTACAAAGTTCCATTTTTTCTTTGTCGATATGGAATGCTGTGGGCACTCCTTGGATTGTAAGTTTGAACTGTACGTTCACTCGTTTGCCCGCACAAATGGTATATTCTCTGTCAGGGTAGTTTCTTTGAACGTCACGAGCGAGGTGCGTTAGTTCTAGCCAACGTATTTAGCCTTTAATTGACCTGTCAAACATCGCAGGTGAATTGTGGTGTGAGTGCCTATCTTTGCCTAGAATGAAAATGTCTGACCAAACCTAGGCTTTGTATACATTCATATCGGCAGGTGCTTGCTTGTATTGCATGGTAGCAAACTCATCGCCGTGAATGTAGGTTGCCGGTAACACGACGATTGCTTGTGCTTCGACGTCTTTGATGATCAGGACGTAAGTGGCCTGCTCAACCGTTGACGGTGGGTTACCGACCCTCCATAGTCTTGCTCTCTGGGAATGGGAAAGATGGGTGACAATCACCATCGGTACCCTTTCTGTCGGACAATTGGGAATCCTGATCCGTAGCATGAACGTCGTTCATGCCATTTGGGATGAAACCACCAATGCATGCATCGTGGATAACACGAACCATCTTTTACTCAACCTCAATTATTTCTACAGTGGGTGTACCATCCTTTTTGTTGAAACAGCTCAACTTCACCGTCATTTTCCCCCCACCAGCTATGGCATTTGATTTTGTCATCCTTATATTCACAACTATAGTTCTTGGGAGGTTTTCTAGACCGAACGAAGGTCTTTCTGGTCTCTTGTTTCGTGATGGGCTGATCTACTTTTTGGTCACATCGTTGTGTAACACTATACCTGCCGTAAGTCGTTCGATGCCAAACACAGCAACGATGAGTTGATGGCTGATCTAGGTACTAAATCTTTTGAATTTGAATGGTGAGCTCTCCCCTACATTCATCCAACGTCAACACCTGAGCTGCTTGTAGACGAGATGAATGTGTACGTGGTTAGTCCTTTTTAAATAATCCATCCTGACAACATAGGCAATCAAAAGCATTGCAACGGTGAGTAGGCTTTTGCTATCAAGTGCACGGCTCATCGACGTGACCGCACCAGGTCCCTGCGGCTGCTACCTCGTAAGACGACCCGTGTGTCCTTGTGGGAACCAGCCTTACTCTTTTGTAGAGCAATTGCAGCATGCCGCGCCGTCATTCGTCTCAAGGAATACGCCGATCGCTCCAATAACTTTCAGATGCCGACGCTCAACTTTATCAATACTATTACCAGTCGTTTTCGTTGAGTCGGTTTTGCTTACTCTCGTGCACGACTGACTGCGGACTAGGGAAAGCATCCCATCCGCAAACGCAACCAAGGCCAAGGGTATTATCGTTGGAGGAGTTAGCGTGAGATTGATTTGGCGAGATGGGAGTGTTTCGAAGCTGATAATCAATCACGACTTGCAGAACCACTTCCTCGTCAGATCCCGATGCTCCCAAGTTACCAACCTATGTCCAGTGGACCCAGGAAAGCACTGCCAGTCCAGTCATAGAGAAGACAATGGAAAGCTTGCAACCTGTGTCGTCCAAGCACGATTCCTCTATCGTTTAGACGGAGTTTTAGCCGTGCTACGAGAAGTGCCTGTGGAGGGGATACTCAATAGACTTGACCATGCCATTTTTGATAATATGTTTAACAATCGATTTCGGTAGAATACTTTTTGATTTCATGTCTAGTAGGGGTTTACCCGGTATTTGGTGGTATAGCTGCTCGAAAACACCATACAGAAAATCCTCAGATAAGACATCTAGAGGCGAAACGCGTTCATCTCCTGCGTGACGGTCTCCCAGCCTTCCTCCGTGCTGCTAGTCCTCCTTGCCGATTCATGCCTAGACGTTTCGGAACGGGGACCATTCCTTTTGACTTTCGCCACTCCTCTCGTCGTGAGTCGCGAGGACCATGCGTTGAAACCTTTGGTTTGTCATCCGATCGACCAGGTCCGTCAACGGACATTTCTTCTATGTAACATTCACCAGACCGTGAACAAGGATGCGTATGAAAAGGATCAAATTTGAACTCGACACACCTCCGTCCTCGACCACATTTGATACAGCACCTAGAAAACGTGTATATGTCAACGACCGTCCTCATCGCCATCCACTATTCGACCGGGTCCTACTCCTACTCAGTCCATCTTTCTCTTCTCTGAACCCATCGATAACATGCTTGCCAGGTTCTGCGGCGTCACGCACCGCGGGTGCAAGAGACCCAAGCATGCAAAAATGGCTTCTGAATTGTACGAACCTTGGGGTTCCTCCTCTGCTACGATCTCCTGCGGCGCCATGACGGTAGAGGGACGATCCTCGGAGTCCTTCACGGCTGCTAGTTTGGCATTGAGTCTGTTTAGGCGGCCGGCTTCAGCTGCGGCGTATTTGCCAGACTCGCGCTTCTTGAAGCGGAAGGAACGCTTTGATTTAGAACGAAGTGATTTCGCCATCCTAAGAGAGTATGGATGAAGGTTACACTCACAGCCACAGCTGTATTTGTAACTCAAAATTTGACTCATCGCAAGGAATTCGTTGCATATTCATAGACTTCATCATCTTGTTCAACGCGAACGCTGCGCAGGTATCGAGATTGCGAGATTCATGCATTTATAGAATGCTAATCTTGTTCGTTGTTCACATCGACCCGACAGTCGTATGACATGGCGGGAAGCACTGAGACGAGCGGACAAACAGAACTGAACCACGCTCTATACTATGGGCGACTACAACGTACGGGTACAAGATCAACTCGCTATCATGCACGTGGCTAGTGTACTGTTACAGTTGGAATCGTAACGTACAACGTTGCCGTGCTTAAATCCACGCATCAGGGCAGAATCAGATGGATCGGAACGAAACACGCACGCACACCATGACCAGATACAAGAACGAAAAAGCGTCGCCAGGCTGAAACGTAAAGTCAATGAAAGCTTTCCGGAAACGTAGACAAACCCGTTTTTGTGCATATGGTCGCTGCAGCATCACTGGCCCAACTTTGTGTGGGGATGCCCCGGCACCATTGGCATGGCACATAGAGGGGGCCGTAGGATCGCGTTGGATGTGCCCAAGTGGGTGAGTTAGTAGGCTCTGCAGCAAGCGAATCCCGAACATTTGTATCATCCAGTAAGATGTGGTCGTCAGCGCACGCAACGCTCAACAATCTAGCAACCGATGGGCCATGCGCACGTGTCCCAATCCTGCTGTGATATCCAGCTACCCATGCATCACTTTTAATGGCAAGCAGGCGTCGTTCAAGAACACGATCAACGTGCACGAAAACAAGGACACGCTGTTCTCATGAATCCAAGATCAAGATACCTCAGATCTCGTCATCGCGTTACACGGTCGATGTACAGAGTTTTGATATACGAGCGTTCCCGCGATCATTCGGGAGGGGCCTCTCTGTGGAGATACGAACACGACATTAGCCACAAGCGAGCGTGGGGAATGACGATACTTATAATATAAAGTACATTGTTACAGCTACGTGTGGTTCGATCGTGAGACGAGTGGTGTTTCGCTGGCGTAGTAGGGCACCTACCGAATGAAGACTTCACCTAGTGTCCCTGTGGAGCTGCCATCTTGGAATTCCTCGGTGTTGGCCAACTGAGAAAAGAGAGATCGTTTCAGAATGCGTGTCATCGCACGAGAGACACACTTGTAAATTCATGTAGCCGTCCGTGCTGACGAGGAAGCCCTTGTACTCCAGGCCCCATTTCAGCTTGACAAACACGGGCTTTCCGGTGAGCTCCTGCATGAACGGTTTCGGGTTAACTGGGTTGACCTGTCCACACGAATGAGCATGATCCGCGCAACAGTTGGTGAACGGGCAAACCTGCGACATCGTGGCGTATGGCAAGACTTCGGACTTCGAAATTGCCCAAACGGGAGGCTGAACATATACGGTCATCGTCACCCCAACTCGTTCCAGCCGTCATCGTCGTACAACCATGTCTGACAGAGAGGGACACGTTGGATCTGGGTCCACGGATGATGATTTGTCGTTGCCAAAGGCAACGGTCGCAAAGATGATCAGCGGTGAGTACCACAGTCACACAAAGTCCCCGCTGGCGGGACTTGGTATTCAAACCTGTTCCCTCTGCACTTCAGAATTGCTTCCAAGCGAGGTGACATGCGCAAAAGAAACTCGGGATCTGGTGATCGAGTGTTGTGTAGGTGAACATGCACCTTGACCGCTGGTGCCTGTGCTGGACTCATGTGTTTGCAATAGAGTTTATCCATCTGATTTCGTCGGAAGCAAACGAGATATGTGAGCAAGAGTCGAAAAAGACGATAGCGCCGGAACACATTATCGGTGCCTTAAAGGTATGGACTGTAATTATCGAATTCACCATCCGACCGTTTGCAGCGCCTTGGATTTGATTCCTTTACGTCGGAGGTAGAAGACGTCTTGAAAGATCACAAACAGCAGCAAAAGGTTTGTGTGGTGCCTCGTGTTAAGGGTATGCTGATTGTCCGTACAGGACCGAGAGAAAAAGGCCGACAAGATCAAGGACTCTGGGTTAACACCAGAGGAACTTCAAGCGAAACAGGAGGAACTGTTCGCGCTGAGCCGGGCTAAATTTGCACAACCCCAGCAACAACCATAAAGTGAGTGGCGAGCAGAGAGGGTATAAATATTGTATAATTGCTACGTCATCCTTGTTGACCGCTGTGGCGTTGGCGTAATGCTTCGAGTCTCCTCCGAGGGGAATCCTCATTCCATTCTTCTACACCACCTTCCAAATTGACGGACACGGATGGCAACCCTTGCTGCTCGATGGTGAACGAGGCCGATACAGACGCATAAAATGCAGCTGGAGTGGAGTGTGCGCTGAGATGCAGGGTGATGGCGCCAGAAATGGATGTACAGTACCTTGATACACATCACCGTCTTCCAATACCAATCCAGCAGCAAGGCCTCCTAGAAAGCTATTTCCGGCACCTTGATGGGGATGTCTCTTCAGGGATGGATTGGAGTGGGAATGCGGTGGATGCCACTAACCGGTAACATCGACGACGTGAGCGGCATCCTGAGGCATCCAAAAGGCATCGACCCATCTGCATCCGTGTGCACGGGTTGCAACGCACGCACCAAGCGCGTCGCAACGTATGATCACACAACCTTGTCCGAGAGGACCCACGCCGAACTCAAGGAAGCGATGCGCGGCTGATCTGATGGCATCGCGGGTGACAGGAGGGGACAAAGAGAGGAGCGCAAAGGCCTCTTGTGCATTCGGGCTATCAAGATGAGTGATGGATGACGGCAAGGAACGTGGATCACGTATCACGTATACCTTAGCACATGGATGGAAGGCAAGACGGTTATGAGAGTGAGCAGTTCCTCGGGAACACATCCATACTGCAAGGAACAATGGGTGGGAAGAAGAGGAGATAGAGAAGGGGACGGACGGGAATGGGTTCGTAGATGATGATGGGATTCCAGTCGACCTCGGAAATTATTTGGAGCGCGCGGGACGGAGAGCAAATGAAATGCAGGGCTGCAGGGTGGGCGAGACGGGTGCCGCGCAAATCCCGCGGGGTCAGCCTGATGCGTGGGGTGATGTACTCGAAGCTGCAGACACGCGGTCAGGAGTGTGAAGGCTAGGAGAGAGAAGGAGTGCGACTTTCTGGTGTCGCCTCGGTAAGCATTGAGGGCACGCGTGGTCAAGCGATCAGCGTGCTCGCGGAAGAGCCAGACGTCATGACCGTACGAGAGAAGCTTCTCGTGCATGTCGCTGGGGAAGTCGTTTCCCTTGTCGACGATCATGCCCACGGCGGACGGGGGGAGCCTGTGCACGGGGATGAGGAGTGCGGGCGCGGGTTTGGCTGGACGGACCAGATGCGCGCGCCGATGGTGGCGTATGTTCCTCCGCCGCCGATCTGGGATGGAACGGCGGGCTGGTCATCGTATTGGATATCGTCGATGATGAACAGGCCGATGGAGGCGAAGAGGGGTGGTTGTGAGGACATCGGAGTTGTAGTCAAACTCTGACAGTGCCAGCGACGATGCAGGTCTGGACGATCATCTACGACAAGGCAGACTTTCCAGACAGCGTACGCCATCCGAACTGATCCCCTCCTCCTCTAATCTTACCTTCTCCGCGATAGCTTTACCATTCCGCACTCCCCCTCCTCGATCAGACCACACGCGCAAAGATCACCCGCTTCCATCGTCACGAGGATGCCTGCCGTCAGTCCCCTTTTGCTCCACTTTGCCACCTGATCCCACCCTTCACAGGATCCTTGATCGGCGCACTCCTCCCTCGCGTGCTCCTCCGCAAACGAGGCGTCCCACGCGATGCCATCGCGTTTGCTGTCACGGACTCCGGCAAACCCTACTCCGTGAGTTGGCCCTTTCCGACACCATCCCACCCTCATCCCCCCCCCCACAGACGTCACCTGGCCTCGATCCCCCACTTGGGTTCAACGTTACACACGACGAGGGTGTCGTCGCGATGGCCTTTGGCACGGGCGATCTCGGACCACCAGCCTACAACGTCGGCGTCGACGTCATGCAACTCAAGGTCCCTCCCCGTACCACCTTTCGCGAGTTCGTAGATTCTGTCTCCAGCCAGGTACTTGTGTCCCCCGCCGTCCGTTCGCATGGTTCATCACCACACCTGCAGCTCACCTCCCTCGAACTGGCCACCCTGCTGGACGACGTTGCGGAACTGGAAGCCATCCGGCGTTTCTACTGGGTATGGACCCTCAAGGAGGCGTACACAAAAGCGCTCGGCATCGGACTCGGATTTGATTTTCGCCGAATAGAATACGACGTGATGCAAGAAACCGTCATGGTCGATGGCGAGTCTGCCAGAGGATGGCAGTTTCGCAAGTTTGAGGTCTCACACAGCGGCAGCAAGTACGTCGGTGTCGCTGCACGCTTTCTCGGGGGAAGAAATTTCAGTCTGGTCGAGCTCGATGAGGGCTCGTTGGTGTGTTATGATGCTGCTTCGTTCGTTCTTCGGGCTATAGAGGAATTGGCTTAGGAATCACGTGCCGGATTAGAGGGTCGTACTTGAGTATCGGGGTGTACGTATCATCAAAGGGTTTACACAGACGACAAAAACGACTACATGCCATCAGTATGCAAGGAAAATGTCTGTGCCAAGCAAGAGATGGTCGTCAGATGGGCGGATCGGACTCGACAGGGGAGATGACTGCCAAACGCGTTTTGATTCGCCGTCGTGTTTTCGTTGCGAGCCCCAGTGCATTCCGGATAGCTCGAACGCGTTTAGCTCCGAAAACGACGCGAGCACGTCAGTGACCTGCTCGTAAAACTCCTATGCAAACGATGAGGGCTGGAGACGGGCGTTGGGAGACCACTTACGGGAGAGGGAGGTTGGAAGAGGTGCTGTGTGGACATGACACGGAGGTATGCGAGGTGAGGGAGATGACGGTGGATGAGGTGAAGGAAGGGGACGGGGGACACGTTGGTGACAGCGTCGAGTGCGAGGACGGGGACGGAGGAACGTGAGAGGAGGGGGATGTCGTCTTCGTGGAGGGTGGATGCATGGAGATGGATGCGGCTGACTGGTCGACCAGGGACGATCAACGCAGCAGCACGTGAGGAACCAATGAATTGTTCCAAATGCGGAATGGACGTCATCGGGAGGTCGGTGACGGGGGAACTGGGCGCCGACATGGTGGGAATTGAATCCACCTCTAATTCTAACAGGGACGGCGTCCTTTGAAGGAAGCGGGCGACATGGTCGTCCATGGAAAACGTGCAGGTGAAGTGGACGAGGTAGGGGTACTCGCGCGGATCGCACAGGACCCAGGTAGCGTCCGCGTCGACGAGGAGGTGGAGGGAGTGCAGGTCGGACATGTTGCGGAGGGCCTGTGCGAGGATGGTGTAAAAGCGGGAGAAGACAGGGAACACGGAGTCGAGTGCGATGTAAAAGGACCTCACGTGGCGGGCGATGTGAGGCTTCCGTGCTAGAAGCGCGACGACGGACAGGTTCCGTGACCACGCGGACGCGGAGACATGACGGTAGAGGACGCGCTGTGCGATGAGACAGAGGCGTGTGTCGGTGAGAGCGAGTGCGGGGAGGGTATGCTGGGGGAGGAGGTGGGCGATGGCGAGGAGGAGTTCGGTTGGGAGGGCGTGGCACATGATGGGGGAGGAGGAGACACGTTGGATACAACGGACGTCTTATAAGCAACAGTCCATCACGTAAACCGTCCTTGTTCCATGTCCATCATTCGACGTGTCTTGCAACACTCGTTCCATTCCAGACCCCTCAACGGTTTGCACAGATTTTTTTGTTGGTTCATTCCTGATGTTCTCCATCAGCGCCATACCCGAAACGAACCCATTCCTGTGGTGATCTCTCCGCAGTGCATGCAGGCTCAAACGTCGTCCTCGCCGGTTGGCTCCTTCCCGAGCGGTATCTCCTTTATCGTCTCTCCACGCCCTAGTTTATGAATCGTCGCCAAATCTAGAAAAATATCCAACGCGCTCTCCTTCTTCCCCATCAAAGACGCTTCCGGAACAACCCAACTCGTCGTACGCCGGAACAAGCACAACCACCTCGCTTCCCTCTCACACGTCCCTGTCGAATCATCCGTTTTGATCACAGGTCGTGTATCCGAACGTCCCAACAAGGACCGTCGTCCCGTCAGTCATTCTATAACCTTCTTTTCCCATCTTCATCTCGCCCACAGTCTGGCACAGGCGACATCGAGGTCCATGTCGACTCCTTCACCGTCCTCAACCCCGCAGAACCCGTCTTGCCCTTTTATCCCTCCGACGATCAGACTCTCGTCCGTCCCTTCCCACATACACCACCACGTGCTCATCTTGCCCCAACAGGTCAATGATGAGCTTCGGGCCCGCTTCCGATATCTCGATCTCCGCAGAACCCCTTTGACTAACAACATCAGGCTGCGAAGCAATGTGTCCCGAATCGTCCGCGACGCCCTTCATGCCGAGGGTGTGTCCCATCCCTTGCCCTGTAATTCCTCATTCACCTCGGTCTAGGCTTTCTCGAAGTCGAGACCCCTCTCTTACTAAGATCCTCTCCAGAAGGCGCAAGAGAGTTTCTCGTCCCAAGCAGGCTCTCACAAGCTTCCAAAGATGATGATGTCCCCCTTTTTTACTCACTCCCACAGTCCCCCCAACAACCAAAACAACTCCTCATTTCCTCCGGCGCGGTTGAAAAGTATTTCCAATTCGCCAAGTGTTTCCGTGACGAGGATGGCCGCAGGGATAGACAGCCAGAATTTACCCAAATCGATCTCGAGATGGCCTACGTTTCCTGGGGTCCACACACCAACTCCCACAACGATCCCTGGCGCATAGGCGGTCACGAGGTCCGCGCCGTAATCGAGTCACTGATCGGACGAATTTGGCACCATGTGCACGGCATTCAACTCCCAACTTCGTTCAAAGTCTTGACTTACGCTGAAGCGATGGCTCACGTAAGCACCCTGCATCCATTCGATCGTCATACTCATTACCCGTCCCCAGTATGGATCAGACAAACCCGACACACGCTTTCATATGGAGGTACTAACTATACCTGTCTCCTCACCACCACACTAAACAGTCCAATCCTAGATTGTGAACATCACATCACTCCTTCCTCATCATCATCAGATATCACTTGCCAATCTTGGAGAAATTCTCGAAACACTGATCATTCGGCGTTCTGAGAACGTGCCTTTTGTCCGCGCAAATGAACAGTGCCAGCTAGCCGACGAGCCTACTGTAGTACGTCCCGAAACGAGGTTATCCAAGTTATCATTCACACCCTGTCACAGTCGCGGATCGTGTTGACCGACACTAATCTATTGACTTGGTTGTGTGAACTTATCTCCCCCGCAGGACCTGAGCTCCATGCCACCTTGAACGACGTGCTGAGGGTCAACGTGGGTGACACTTTATATGTATCTAGGCGCCATGCGGTTCCCAAGGTACGTCTGGCCGCTTTAGCAACGTGTTCGCCTTCTCACGCGCACAGGGCGGATCCACGCCGTTAGGTCGGATACGCATACGCCTATCAGAATCAGCCCAGAACCTTGGTGTGTGTAACGTTATCGTTATGTCTTTTGGTCGCTTCATCTTGTTTCAGGGGACTACATTCCTTCCCCTTATCCACAGCTTTTGTGGGTGACTGAGTTCCCCCTTTTCACTAGATCAGATCCGGACAAGGACTTTTTGGCGTGTGGAAGATGGACCAGCAGCCACCATCCGTTCACTGCCCCTATGTGGCAAGATATCGAGGCCATGTATGATGGTCGCATCGACCAGGTTTGCGCATGACTTTATCGGCAAAAGCCATGGTTCCTGAACGCTCCTCAGGTTCGGGGACAGCATTACGATCTCGTCTTGAATGGTACTGAGATTGGAGGTGGCTCGGTCAGGGTGCACGACGCTGCCATGCAGGAGCATATATTTTCTCGTGTCCTTGAGGTAAGACGCGGCTGCTCAGTGGCTACACACCGTGCAACTGATAACTCCGATTCGAAATTAGCTCGACGAGTCAGAAAGGGCCACCTTTGACCATCTGTTGCAAGCTCTCAAGTGTGGCGCTCCCCCTCATGGTGGCATTGCGCTTGGTGAGTGTGGTGCCATCGGGAATTGAATCAAGCACGTTGACATGCATTGCATTCAGGGTTTGATCGGCTGATGTCCATTCTTTGCAAAACCCAATCGATTCGCGATGTGATCGCCTTCCCAAAAACCAGTGCTGGTACTGACCCTCTTTTCAAAAGTCCAGCAGCCGTTACCAAGGAGGTCCTCTCTCAATACGGTATCCAAGCTTTCCGTACACAGGCCATAGGGGACGCAAGGAAATAACTCCCACAGCGCTTAGGGAGGTCCAGACAGGGACCTTGCTGGCATGATCGTACCTGTCTGATAATTGAAAGCCATTTGCTTGGTGCACTGAGTGCGAGCCAATAGAGTGCGTGACCGGTGATGTGAAATCATCCACGGCAGATGATTAAGAGTGCGAAACACGAAGCAGGGGGAAATAGAATGTAAAGGTTCGGCGTCCATTATTGGGGCGTGTAGGCGGCCGTGGATCCTTGGATATACATTTTGCCCCCATCATGATTCATCTTCCGAGCATCGGGCTGAACACAATGATTGATGACGGAGGGGACGAGCACAGGAGGACGACTTACTCACGAGAATGCAGGACCTGTTGTAAGCAAGTCTTCGTACCGTGTGTACAGCATTACAAAAGTTTACAAATCTTTTCGTATGGGGTCTATTAAGCACTACGTGCACAAGTTTACCGTCGTAACATCATGTACTGGTCGTCTCACGCGATATGAAAAATCCAAGGGGAACCAAATAAACAAGGTAGCGTCAAGCCGACTCGAGTACAGCGGCATCCAGCTGTATCGTACGTTCTGACCGAGCGTCGGGAGCGACACCAGGCTCAATCGTTTGATCATGGTCATACGAAGGGGTATGTAATGTGGCGACCAATGCAGTGGAACGACGTGGCGTTTCATCCCCCCGGACTGTATTCGCATTTGGCGTGCCATCATCATACCCGAAAGCACCCCATTCCTCTAGCTCTGAAGATGGCAGCGTGGCACCGTTCACGTCGGAGGATGGGGCCGACATGGGTTCCGCTTCTGACCCGTCCATCGTGTGTACAACATGGGACTCATTGATTACTGTCATAACGCTTCGGAGTTTCGAATCTGACTTGCGCGAATGATGACTTGTCGATGGAGGATGAGATTGGTGACGCTTGATGGGCGCGGACGGCGACGTTGACCGTGGAGGAGTAGAAGAAGTTGATGAGACGTCACTCCACTCTGAGGACGAATTGGCAAAAAAGTTGCCGGTGGATGCCCATGAGTGATTGGTGATGTCGGGAGGTGAACTGCTGGTAGGCGGTGTATTCGCTAGCGGACTTGGAGAGGGAGATGGTGCGTTGGCAATCACAGCAAGCGGAGGGAGAATGCTGAATATCTGGTCTTCGGCTTGTGGCGGACCGTACGAATCAAATGGATCTGGAATAGATTGTAGCATGGGTTCCAGAATAGGGTCTGAGCTGAGAAAATAAAAGAGTGAGACGCAGGCGTTACAGTGTCAAATAGCACATAATACGTACGCTTTTGCAGTAAACCTATCAAATACGTCCATGGTGGAGCGCACTACAACGCAAACCTAAGAAAAAGGGTCAGAAGAGGACACGGCCAGCGCTCATATACACACTTTTGCTTGCACCACGTTCCAGACCTCTTCCTCATGCTCCATAATCTCACGATAATGTTGTGCCTTTAGGTCATCAAGTTCATCAACCTGTCGTTGTAGAATGGAGAGTGCTTCTCGGAAGCTCTGGAGATCTGCGAGACATCAACGGCGTTCTCGAGCTATGGAAGAAAACATACTCCTCTGCCTCCTGTTCATGTTGCTCGCCTCTGTCTGACGAATGATTTCACTCTTCTCCCGAAGTACTTTCTCGTATGAAGCAGAGCGTTCCTGTGGTAAATTAATGAGACCATCGGATGGCCGAGCATGACGGCGTACGTGTACTATCGTTTTGTAAGTATCCAAGTGTTGACGCAAGGGTTTCTCGAAACTCTTGTCAAGTGATTCTGCCTGAACATAATGTCGGCGGCACTGACAAATAGCTACAGAGAACGCGACGAACCAATACGTGCCAATGGTTGCCAATGAGATGATGTAAGCCAGACGCTGCTTGGAGCCTGGTCCCTGCTTCGTAGGATGGACCCTTCAAGCTGTGGTATAATCAGGTTTGCTTCGCCTCGGACTACGTCAGAGCTTGGCGCACCCTGAGCATTTCTCCAAAGAATCTGCGAATGCAGCGGTGGCTTTCGACATGTGAAGCAATGCTGCGCGGTAACTCGCGCTGGAAGCCATAAGCTAGGACCGATGTATCAGAAGACCTGCTGTATGATGCACAACGGAAAAGCGGTGGATACGTACCTCGTCATAAGCTTGCAAGCTAACTTTGAGGTTGGCCCGAGTAATGATCTTCTCTGGGCCATCAACGCCAAAATTAATGG
Organism: Porphyrellus cyaneotinctus; assembly: GCA_038091315.1. Taxonomy (NCBI): domain Eukaryota; kingdom Fungi; phylum Basidiomycota; class Agaricomycetes; order Boletales; family Boletaceae; genus Porphyrellus; species Porphyrellus cyaneotinctus. Next base: position 52,585 of record JBBPOF010000029.1, on the reverse strand, counting down.
CCGATGCATGAGTTGTTTCCGAGAACGTGGGTGATGGTGGACTATGTGAAGACGAACGCTTTGGAGACAGTGTGAGGTGGCGAAGTGAGTAATTTTTTCGAGGCATGGCTGCGACGGTGGAATAGTCCGATGTATGCTGTGGTGGATAACTGCAAGGCTCCCGTCCCTTTTTTGGCATTGCCACCGCGGACGCCATCCAATCACATTCACCGACCAAATACTCTAAAGGTACTCTCTCTAACAGCGTAACTGGAACCCGTCTACAGATCCAAGCAGTAGCAGAGCTGTAAACAGTCTGAGTATACATGCGGACCATCCAAGGATCGGGACGTACGCGCTCATGACTTGCGTACGCCTGACGAAATGTCTGTCATCTTGTCTGGCGCATCCCGGAGGAAGAATAGCTTTGCTCTCCGCTGCTTGGTCCCCTTGCGCTCGCCCGCCCTCTGTCTGATCTTAATGTCCTTCAAATGCGGGGAGTTGACAAAGAATTGCATCTCGACACCGGTTCGTTGGACGACGTTGCGCAGAACAAACGACGTGTCCGGGCCGCGTCTCCTGACCGATATGAGCACTCCGGAGAAGACGCCAGGAGCGTGTTCGGTCGTGACAGTGAGCACAGAGCCGGGAAGAAGTCGGTCAGAATGCCTCCGCGAGAACAAGGTTGCGAGCCATTCCCGTTTCTTGGCTTCAGGCAAAGTTTGGTGCAAAAAAGTCATGAGACCTTTGCCTTTCCGGAGAGCATCGTGTTGGCCCAAAGGAATTGGAAGCGGGGGAGGAAGGATGGCAGTTTTGGAAAACGGATAACTGGCAGGTGTTGAGGCGGAGGACAGTAGCCTTGCCAGGGGCCTGAAGGGCATCATGATGATAGTTGGAGTCAGGCAAACTTGCCAAACTTGGACAGTCATCATCACACAGATTCATTTCGTACGTCTTATTGTAACATTCAAAGCAAGGGATACATAACAGAAACAGTCTCAAACGCATGACAGTGGCGGCCACAGAAATTGCACAAGAACAAATATTTAGTAGGGCAAAACGTGGTCGCCTCATGATCCCGTTTTTAAATTAGTACCCACGTCCCCGTCCTCTGTAAAACATCCGGGTAAGAGTAATCCGCACGGCGGTTGGCGATGACTTACCTCCCGCGAGCACGATAGGGGTTGTACCCGTAACTGCCGCCCCGATATCCACCGCGATATCCGCCTCTGTATGCTCCCCGACCTCGACCTCGATTGAACCCGGGGACATTAGTACGTTTAGCTGTTACCTGACCATGTCTGTTTTACATTTTACATTCTCCAAATGATATGCGACGCTTACTTTTATTAGTCGTCCACGGAACAAGGAATTGTCCATTGCCAAAGCAGCATCTATGAAGTCCGACTCGGCGAATTCAACATAAGCAAATCTGTAGCGGAGTTGTTTGTTAAATGCTATGAAATCCGAAAAAGAGGTCACACACCCTTTGGGGTGACCCGTGAATTTGTCGCAGAGGATGGTCACTCGATTGATGGTTCCGCAGGCTTGGAAGTGTCCCTGAATCTCTTCTGGGGTTGCGCCGTAATCAACCTGATAACGGTCATTCGAATGAGGGAGCAGGTGAAAAGCGGCTAGATGACCAAACCCACGTTTCCAACGAAGACACTTCGACTGTCTGCGACTGCCTTTTCTTCTTCGGTTTCCATTGGAACACCCTGATTTGTTGCAGCACCGCCCGCGGCACTCTGTGACTCTGCTGCAGCTTGCAGTTCACGCAGCTTTTTCGCCTCTCGTTCCATTTCCTCCACGCGTTGTTTCATGAGCTGGATTTCCTGCGCGGGCTCTGAGAAATCTAGGAATGCGACGACGGAAACTGCATACCTTTGACTCGGCTTCTTCCACATCGTCAATGACAGGATCGGCGTCCCCGTTCAGTGTTGGTTGTGTCACGTCAGTATCCGCCATTACAAGTAAGTTAGTACTTGTCAAGCGGTGAATCCAAGTTTGCTTGGGTTCAGACCGCGCCACGGACCTGGCAAACAAGGGTACACAACACTTGCCACCAACCACCACACCACACTAGTACTTGGTCGATAAGGAGGATTTCGTCATGCTGGAGTTCACACCCGCGGCCTGTGGTTAACCAGGGTCCAACCTGCTTCCAAAACCTCCGTGTACCGCGTGACGGTCGAGGTCAATTTCAACGTCGAACGGGCATCATTTTACTTACGGTACCGATGGTGATGGATCAGAAGGTTGCCATTGTTGGCTCGATTGCAGGGCCCCAAGTGAACCTACCATCCTCATTGGCCAAGAACCTCGTGCATGACCTTCGCTTCCGAGCTTCCAGAACGGAACATGAGCCACCTGCTCATGCCAATCATGTAAGCATGTTCTCGTACAGCTTGCGATTGTTGCTTCAGTTGCTATGATCGTCCCCTTGGCAAACATGACAATAGATCACTGTCTGGGCTCCTTGTCTCTCGGACTTCCCTTTCTAACAAATTTCGTGTGCTCTGATTTCGTTCCAGCTTCGGGAACGTGCGGAAAACGTGTCTTTCGTGCAATGTACTCATAACGCGTGGCAGAACCAACACCATGCCACACCACCACCCCTCTGGGGTAGTCAGATCGATTACAGCACCCAAGGCTGGCACATCGCACCGTAACCAGGACGCATGAGGAAACTACCATCACGAGGAAGAGAGTAAATTAAGGTTTTTGACTAAAAGTAGCGATACCATGCTTCTAGATTTGATGGGTTTGTGATACAAGAGAAACAAGGGGTCAATAAGATCTTGTATACACAATTTGGGCATCACTATCATTTTATGTCAAAGTATTGTCTGACGGAGTGCAGTCAGAACAAAAAAAATAATTGCGGACTTGGGAGGGGATATTACGAGCGCATAGCGTGTACATGGTGTTCGCCACTCCGCTGCACTATCATGGGTGACAACCAAGGCACAAACCTCCTGGTGTACCTGAGCGGTTATGTTCGAAAAGTTCACAATGCACTGCAGGCAGGCAAGTTAGTCTCGCAAAAACCCGTCAAACCCTGCGAAAAAAAAACAGATTTCAGCCCACTACTAAACCCGAGGCGTCTCAGGGTCGATGTATGGTTGGTATCGTGGGCTTCGTGGGAGGTTCGCCCAAATGGATGTGCCGTCAATAGGACAGATGGAAACGAGGATTTCCATTAGCAGCATAGTTGTGCAGTGTGACACACACTTGGTGGAGGGCGTAGAGAAGTGTTGAACAAGAATGGATGCACTCCCAATTATTGCGGGAGTATTCGTTATCCCGATGCTTCTGATACGACTTGCACGCAAACCATTATTAGTGTCGTACAGATCCCGATGCTACTGAGCACGACTCACCAAATCCCCTAATTTCGAGGGTCACTGGCCACGAGTTGCTTTGGTGTGAGTCAAGGGTCTCGAACGAGGTGTTGGTGGAGATTCTGGTTCACAAGTTGGCTCGAACCCCACAGTTAGGTCACCAAATGGAAGACCCTGGCGATCAGAGGCCGTTAGCTCGATAGTACCTCGCCCTTTCCCGTTGGAACGCAGGAATTTGTCCTTTTTGGAGTCGAGGGGGTAATAGGTGAATTGTCACTTTTTCCGTTTTTGCCATCGTAACCTCAACTTCCATTGTTCTGCACGTGGAGCGGATCAGCTGATGAGTCCAAACACTGCCAGCCAGGATCGAATATGTCGTGTCAAGAAGGATTATTTGTCTCCGGGGGGACTTGTCCTCCGGTTTAATATGAAAAAAAAAAGTTTCCATGGAGCCAGTGTTACCGCATGACTTGCTCCAGCACTAGAACAAAAAAAAAAACTTATAATTGAATAGCATAGAGTGTTCCTTAATATTGGGGAGCTGAGTAAGTTATGTGACCACAGTCCGGTTAAGTCAATGATGGAATTTCCGAATCACGGAAGAACATACGGGCGCAGCAGTTACCTGAACCGAAACGGCTGACGCGTTGTCTTGCACGCATCTCCCAATCGAGGGTGTGACACTTGGTACCTCAAGGCGAGAGAAAAGCGAGGTCATTAGTCAAAAGGGCAATGCCTATACTCGGTTGGAGAACTGGCGAGGTGAAAGTTAGCATTCAATTTGTGGCTATGATGCCGCAAATCGGGCACTGTTCGACGGATTCGGGTGAAAGGGTTGTCCGGAAGACATTTATTCATACGGTGGAAATGCCAATGGGCAGTCACAAGAATGACATTCATTTCCGAAGTTGACCTTATAAAAAGACGGGGTCAAAGGCTCATTGGACTGTGTGCCTCGTACATACCTCTTCCACTCGCTTTTACTGTGCACCAGGCAGCTGCTTGCAGCACCCACTCGGGTAAGCCGGCATTGTGTACTGGTTGGTACACGAGGAAGACTGACAAGTTATGGCTGTGCAGATGGACTGGATTAGTCATGCATGGCCGCTTCTCAATCGGCCCGACCCGACAGGCCGCCGATATTATCTTCCCCAGAGTCATTATTATTCCCAACCACAAGTCCACAGTCCCCAACGAATTTTCTACTCCCAGGACTTTTATTCCATGACACATCAGTCGAAGAAGAAACGCACAGACGACGACGCCGTCCCACCCGACGTAGGCTCCAAACCAGTCCAGCTTCAACGCAGGAGAGTCTGGCGTGCATGCGAAAGCTGCAGGTCTGTGCCACATCTCCCTACCGCCTCCGTCTCGCCCATCTCCAACATTTTTGCTGACCAAATCGTCGACAGGCGCAAGAAAATCAAGTGCGATGGCTGCGAACCAACGTGTGCCCAGTGTCAATCGTCGGGATCTCAGTGCACCTGGCTCCAGACGAAGGACAGGGCCGCCCTGAGCAGACAGTAGGTCGTCATCACACCTCATCCTCACGTTTCCTCACATTGCATTTACCCAGCTATGTCCAAGAACTCGAAGCGCGCTTACTCCACATGGAATCCCTGTTTTCACAGATAACGCCTGTCCTTGAGCAGCTTGGACCATCGTTGGGTGTTCCGGCCCCAGCCGTCTCGTCCTCCGTAACTGGAAACGCTGAAGAAGGCGGTCTACCTCCGGCATCGGCAGTTCTCCAGGCTATCTCGTCAAAGGCCGCCGCAGATACCCGCACGGAGTCCAGCTCTTCCCCCGAGTCCGCTTCCGTCAAGATGGAGGACGATGTCACCGAGTCTTTCGGTCAGCTCGCCTTGGACGAGCACGGCCATCTTCGTTGGATAGGCGGCTCCTCCACGATGTCTTTAATCCAATCTTTCCGTGCCCTCACGACAAATCCACTTCATCGTGTCTCCCCGATGGAAGAGGATCCACGGGCACCTGGACCTAGTGCGAATAAACTGTATTTCCCAGCATCAGTCTTCTTCGGGAAGTTACGGGCCCTTCCCACTGCAGACGAAGTTGAATACCCAGAAGGAGACTTGTGTGACAAGTTGGTAAGCATATGAGACATCATTATACAGATCACTACTAATTATGATTATACACTAGATCGATGCGTATTTTGAGCGCCTCCATTTCTTGATGCCAATTCTTGATAAGCCCTCGTTTATGGTCAGATACAAGCGTCTTATGGAAAGGAGGGGCGACGCAGCGTTCATCCAAGTAGAGGCTCCATTCATTTCTATTGTTTTTGCCATTTTCGCTTGCTCTGCTCGACTGGTCAGTGACCCACGTCTAACAAGTGATCGTCTCGATGATGGTGGGATGGGCATGGTCTTCTATGAGAGGTAAGCTCGCATTGGCCATCGCTGCTTTGGAGTCGTCATCGATGATGCTACTTTTTCAGGGCGTTGATTCTGCACTACATCAGCCATGCATCGATTCAAGTGTTCCACGTCCAAGGCTTAATTCTCATGTCTTCGTTCTTGTGTTCTATCAACTGCCTACCTCAGGCTTGGCTCCTCGTAGGCCAAGCGGTACGTAGCGCGCAAGACTTGGGCCTTCATGTAAGTGTCGGTCATTAAACTCGCGGTTATTACTAACGACAAATCGCAGCGCTCACCACGCCGATTGTCTATTTCCTCTATCGAGAAAGAGACTCGGCGGAAAATCTGGTGGGGCGTATATTGTTTAGATCGTATGCTGGCACTCGCCCTCGGTCGCCCGCTTGGTGTGGAGGATTCTGATTGCGATATCGAACTTCCAGTGGACGCTGACGACGAATGGTTACCCGAATACTTTACCGGTGTCCAACTCTCGCAAAAGCCTCCGTCCTTAATGTCGGGAACCATCGCGTTAGTGTCCCTATATCAGATCGCTGGCCGGATCCTACGCCAAGTGTACGCCATCGACTGCTGTAAAGAAATACTTGAACCAGAGAAGAGGGTGGAATTGCAGCGCTCTGTTGAAACACTCGACCTGGAACTCACTAGGTGGTTTGAGGATCTTCCATCTTCTTTCAGGAATCCGAATACCAGCGACAAGCACATGTCCATGACCGTCGTCTTATGCAGCCACTATTATTCTGTGCGCACTACCCTTCATCGCAATTTCCTACCGGTCAGACGCGACCAATCGATTGTTCCAAATTCAACCGCAAGGGCAGTCGCATCTGCCCGTTCATGCATCCGCCTTGCGCCCTCGATCAATAATGTCGTACCCACGTCCCATCATCTTGCTTTTTTCATCCAGCATCTCTTCAGCTCTGCTGTCGTTATCCTTCTATTCGCTATGCACTCCCCTGATACGAAGACTGCAGCTACAGCAATGGATGAAGCTAAAGGCTGTCTCCCAATCATAGAATCGTGGGAAGGTCACTGGCCGGGTGCTCGCAAATGCAAGGAGCTGCTTGCAGAACTGACGAGCACCGCGGACGAGGCTATAAGGAGAACTAACAACGATACTTCTGGGATTCCCATGACCCAAGGCATCGCACCGGCAGCGTTGGAGCCCAGGCGATCCCTTATTTCTTCCCCGGGCCAGGTGCCAACCATGAACCGTCCGATAAAGATGAAACCAAGGAAAATCAGCCGCTCACGAGATCCAAATTCAACACGCCGACCCCCTGTCGCATCACCGTACCGTGTAGATTGTAAGGAGGATATGCGTCTTTTACTGATCGCTGATCCATCATGGACTATAGCGCAACGGAACCGATCGACGTCTCGCAAGAGGGGGCGTGAAGAAAGTGAAAGTATTGGACCTTCGAACTTGTCTGGCTATCCTCCTGTGTTTTCCAGTCCGCAATCAGGTGGAAAACCTAGCCCTCATAGCTCCCCGGCGTCTGTTAATTTGCCCTCGCCATCCATGTCCACCATAGAGACAGCTCAGCAACAGGAAGGAAGTCCGCATCTTGCGGGTGCGACCCCATACAATTATACAGGCGCGCCTCTCTCACCCCTCCATGTCCCTTCGCCCCACGAGTATGGGATGCATCATAGTCCTCTTGCATCCACCGGCAGTCACCAATGGGATGGTGGCTCGGGAGATCATCATGGCATCGACGTATACGCTTCCGGTTCGCAACCCAGCTCGCTACCATATGCCACCTATGAGCATGCGTCATCCAGCATGGATCCAACTTGGTATGGCCCCTCGGATATTGGATATACTCAGCTTTCAACCACTCCACCAACCTCTTCATTCCCTGCCCCCGGATTGCCATTCGTGGGGCTTGATTACATTCGAAATTACAATTCCAATGGATACTCGACAAGTGACTCGGATTCCCTCTGGCCATTCGATGCCGGTGCGTTCGGAATTGTCCCCGAACTCCCGTTTATCTCTGGAGAATCTCCCCCAGACCTTCACGACGGGCGGCAATCCCCAGCTCTATCCCACCCGTAAGAACACCCATCGTAGGTTAAGGCTCTTGTAGTCTCTGTTTTTCCTCTAACCACGTATGCATTCCTGTTCTAAGCTCTTTCTTGGTTCCTCATCCATCCATTGTATCCCTATCCATCGCTAACGACCATTCTGACCAACAATAACAATACTGTATAGTTGCTTTATGCGCTAAGCAGCACACCTGACACACTTAATTTTGACACTGCTTTTTCGTCGTCACCAGTTTCCCTCTTCTCCGAACCCACGATGATGCCATAGTCAAGTCTCATAGCAAATTATGCTCCATACGAATTGAATTAATGTAGGCAATTGCTTCTGATTATGGCGTGTCTTGCTTGTGCACAAATGGTAGACGGTCTGGGGACTATAGATCTGTGTCCGGGACACTTGGGTTAGTAGTTTTGAACGAGGACCACTCGATGTCCGAGTCGGATGAAGCGAAAAATGGGCAAGTCGATTCCAGGCGGGCCCGCGATTCTCCGCTATGGAATAAAGACGTGTTTTCGTTTTGATAATTATCGAGCTTTTTTAAAATCGGACGATGGGTTCTGTAGATGAGCGCTGAGCCACGGATCCATGACGGATGAGTGAGGGATCCAAGCAAGACTCGACTCGACCAATCGTTTCAAATCCGTGTTTCAGACGAACCTCGACAAAATTCCACAAGTCTGCGGGTCCTTACCACATCCGTCGCACACGTAGTCTCGACTGTTTCGCAGTGTTAGTGACACTGATCATGACCCGTTCGAGTCCACGCTCACTCTCTATACGATCTAACAGATCATCGGATGTGAACTGCCAAAGAATCCTGAAGTTACGTATCTTTCTGCATGCCATACGGCCGTTGGTGGTGATCCATCGTTTTTAGGACGGCGTCGGAGGTGGAAAATGGCACGATAAACGAGATTCCTTCGACATTCATATAAACGATGGACAAGTCTGGTCGTCCAGCACTGAACAAAGATGAAATCTGTGAATGTACCGATCAAAAGCTCTTTTATAACCACCTACCCGTTATCATACCTTCGTTCGCTAGTGTCTCGTTTATCATGACATTGCTCGTAGCTGCTTATTTCATTAATGTCATTCCGTGCGCGGCAAGAATGTACATGGAACCATTCATCCAAGGGGTGGGACTCCGCCACATGGTATCCGGAAACTGTCAGTAACCGGTTCCTGGGAATCTCAGCTCCTGTCTTTCTCAGGGGGAAACCAGGGTTGTCATTTGTCAAGTCGTACTGATCCAACGGTAGCGCTCAAGCTCAGGTTCCACGCGGCAAGCCATGGTCAACCACCCGATAGTCAAGCTCACATCTGAGGCGTCTTGGAACCTCGTACGTGTCGTGTTGGTCGGTACTCAGCGCCAAGCTGACAGTTTAAAGATCGAGGACAAGTTCACACCATACGGAAGGGAAGTCTTAACTAAACTCGTTGTTTTCCTCCAGGTATAGATAGCGGATATCTTGCATTTCAGCGATTCTCAACATGCCAAATAGGATGAGGTTTACCCTGCCGCCAAGCTTTACCATGCACAAATTCCCAAAGACCCCGTACAACGTTGGAAGACTGTCGTGCCAATTATCGAGGAACTGAAGGAGAAAGCGCGCAAGCTCGGGCTTTGGAACCTTTTCCTTAGCAAGGCACATTATCCACAACATGGCGTTCCGCTCTCGAATCTCGAGGTGTGGCGATTGATCCGTTGACTCCCGATTGACAGTTGACACGGACGATAGTATGCTGTTATGGCAGAGATACTTGGACGAGGTGGACATATGGCGTCTGAGGCGGTCAACTGTTCTGCCCCAGATACCGGTAACATGGGTACGCCGTTCCGTCTGCCGTTGAATACTCGCTGAGGTGGTTCAGAGGTCCTCGCCCGTTACGGGTCTCCCGAACAGCAGAAAAAATGGCTTGCACCGCTGCTAAATGGGGAAGTTCGCTCAGCCTTTGCGATGACGGAACGATTCGGCAGGCACTGTCATCTTTCGTGTCACATCCTGTTTACTGACACGTAGCATGCAGTGGCATCCTCGGACGCGCGTAACATTAAGACATCCATCCGACAAGAAGGCGATGAAATCGTGATTAATGGACATAAATGGTTATCGGGACTTTTTTTTGGAGTCTTTGCCGGCCTCTCATATTGGGCCGCTTCGGCTTTTCATTCTTTAGGTGGATATCAGGTGCCGGTGATCCCCGTACGAAATTACACCTTGTAATGGGCAAGAGCGACCCGGATAACCCAGACGGATACAAGCAACAAAGCGTCGTCATTGTCCCGGCAGACGCCGCTGGCGTTCGCATTGTGCGTGCAATGGAGGTATTTGGGTACGACGACGCACCGGAAGGTCATTGCGAGGTAATTTACGAGAATGTGAGAGTCCCCTTGAGCAACCTCGTACTTGGTTGGGGTAGGGGATTCGAGGTAGGGTATCGTTCCAGTGTTGTTAAGTGTCACGCTAACACGTATACTTTTAGATTATTCAAGGACGTCTCGGGCTTGTATCCTCTTCTCGTCGTGAACGCAAACTTCGCTAACCATCTTGGCAGGCCTGGGCGCGTCCATCATTGTATGCGCTCTATTGGCGCAGCTTCGAGAGCACTCGACTTGATGATCCAACGGGTGACAGATTCTTCGCGGAAAACGTTCGGGAAATTTCTACACGAGCACGGTGAATGCGTTCGATGTCAAGCGGAAATCATCATACTGAGGTGATCAAACAGGTACTGTAATAGCTGAAATTGCAAAGTCCAGAGCAGAAATTGAGGCAGCGCGATTGCTCGTCCTCAGCGCCGCTCTCCAGGTATGTTCTCAGATGATCAGCGCAGTGCCAATTACGGATCCAGAAGTGCTACAGATCGATAAGTACAAGGCCAAAGGTGCCATGAAGGAAATTGGTATCGCCAAAGTGCGTGCATTCGATTCAACTGACGCCACGGACGCTGACGTACAGTCCTGGTTTAGTTTGTAGTTCCCACAATGGCATGCAACGTGGTGGATCGTGCAATGCAAGCGTTTGGGGCAGAAGGCCTGAGTCAAGACCAAGAGCTGGCAAGCATGTATGCGCAGCTGCGAACATTGCGGTTAGCTGATGTGCGTGTTTATGTACCTCTTGTTATCTATGTCTGACGTCCTCTTCACAGGGACCGGACGCAGTAAGCGTGCTACCCGCGGTTGAAACCCGCAGACTTATGTATCTCACTTGACCAGGTCCATATCCAACAAGTTGGTCAAAGAGAGTTGAAGCGAGCGCCAGAGTTGCATAAGCGCGCAATGGAATTGAGCGAGAGAGAGGTAGCTATGATGCAGAAAGCAGGCGTAAAGGCCCATCTTTAGAGCAAGTTGTAGACCCTCTAGTTGGACAGATGTGACCTGAGAATTGTACTGTCTTCCCGAATCCAAGAAGACAAACATTTTACCACAAACGGTCAAGCACGGTTCACTCAGGATGACCACTGACGATGAGGTCGAGCCATACGACATGACACCAATTCTACACTCCCGTTATTTTATGCTCTCGACCTCAGCTGCCATCTTGGGTACCCTGATTGGCGCAGTCCGAGGCTCCCGTCGGGCTGCACTTCGGTACTTGGCCGAGAATGCGCACCGGCCGCCTACAACGGTCCAGGGATGGTACTTCTATAACAAAACCAAAAACTACAGGAGAATGGCTGCGGGACTGCAGGAAGGTGGTCTAAACGCTATGAGGTTAAGTGTCGCTGCGCTGGTTTGGGTAGGGATCGAGGATGGGTTGGAGCGATGCGGACAACCATGGGCCGAGGCGAAAGAACTGGGAGCTGGTGTAGGGACGGGGAGCGTCTTTGCGGGTGTGTGTAAGTTGTTTCAATGTCTTGGGTGCACAATACCCTGGACTTGTCTGGGCCATTCTAGACCGGCTTCCATGGCGTTCGGGTCGTCAAGCAATATGTCTTGGGGGACTGGTGGGTGGAGGGATGGGGGTTCTTCGATGGGCCAGGCCGCACCTGGAGGCTGTTCAGTCTGGGTCCGTGTAGTTACACTGCGGAGAAAACTTTGGGTCCGTGCGCCTGTACGTATCAAGGCGAACAAGTGTTTCTTCGAGTTAGATAGCGGAGAGGCGATAATCCCGATGGAAGTTGCTCCAGCCACTCCACACTCAGAAATATCAGCTCTTGTCGTGCAACCAACATCTACGCTCGCACCCACTCTACGGTCCTCGCTGTCGTTTTCGCCGCTTTCCAACTTTCCAAGGCGATGATCAAGTTGTGGCCATCCGTACTCGAGCAGCTCACACCCCGGGCCAGCGCCGATGGCCGCGAGCGCTCAAATCCCTTCGATGCTCCGGGCGCCGCAAACGCCACCTTGTCCTCTTCATCGGGCTCCCTCGCACCACCGCAACAGCCGCCGCCCCTTCCGGCCAGTGGTTCACAGACGCCGACGTTGTCATTCACCCCTTCCTCCGTCCACCATCACCTACTGGCGACCACTCCGGCTGTAATCCCGGCACCAGCCGATGTTACGCCGCCAGGCCCCCTAACGCCCCAGTCTGGATCTTTTCTTGCCCGCATTCCTACTACACAAATATCTCTACATGCACCAGACTTTTCCATGCGAAACATCAAAAAGTCACCACAACACTCTGACTCCATGGAAAACAAACCCAATCCGCCATCGTCATCGTCCTCCTCGGCCAGGACTTCGTCGAGTACAACCGTCGGCGCTGCACAGGCAGCACAACCGTCTGCTCCATCGGCAACATCGAAGGGGCAAATCCACGTCAAACTCATATCCGCACGTGGCCTCAACGTGTCCTCTCTACACGCACGCCCATATGTGGTCGTCCAGTTCGAGCAGAACGAATTCGTCAGTCGCGATCCTACAGAAGAAACAGACAAGGAAGTGAAAGGGACTGCTACGGCGCTATCGAGAACGTCTTCTTCAAACGCCTTAACCGCGCTCAACGCCATCGGTGCATCGCGACCGCCTGGGAAGACGAGCACGAATACATCACCCTCATCCTCTGTTTCGTCGTCAAGCAAAGTACCGTCTCCCATAAATCCTTCCACACAAGGGCTCTTTGGCCGTATATCGGCACACAACCCTGTCTGGAAACACGAGGTGTCCTTGTAAGTGCTGTACACCGACCGATCATATCTGATCTCTGATTCCATCTACAGTGATGTCACTTCTGAAGAGTCCCTTATCACCTTCAACGTTTACGATCGCGTTTACGATCACCTCTTTCTTGGGACCTTCCAGATCAAACCTGTGTTGATCCACGATCACACTGTCGACCAATGGTTCAAGTATGTAGTTTGTTCCCTCCTGGCTCATTCACCATTTCGTATTACTAACCCTTACTCACCCACGCAGGCTTCGGCCGGTTGAAAACGAAACCGTGAGCGGAGAGATGCGTATACAAATTACATTTGAACAATTCAAGGTACGCAGCGACGCGCTTCCCACCGCCTGCCACGCTGTCATTGTCCTCTTCGCACAACCGTGGTAACTGATAACGAAGCTGACCCCATCATTTCCACGTGGCAGACCAAACGAGCGCTTACTCCACGCGATTTCGAGTTCCTCAAGCTCATCGGGCGCGGCACCTTTGGGAAGGTCTTCCAGGTCCGGAAGAAGGACACGAAGCGCATATATGCAATGAAAGTACTTTCAAAGAGAGAGATCATTGCCAAGAAAGAGGTAGCTCATACAATCGGAGAACGCAAGATACTCCAGCGTTCCCTAGAATCGCCATTCCTTGTGGGTTTGAAGTTCAGCTTCCAGACGGACACGGACCTATACCTCGTTACCGACTTCAAGAGCGGTGGCGAGTTATTTTGGCACCTGCAGAAGGAGACGCGTTTTACGGAAGAGCGTGCTCGATTCTACATTGCCGAGCTCGTTCTCGCTCTAGAACACCTACACAAGTATAACATCGTCTATCGTGATCTCAAACCAGAGAATATCCTCCTGGATGCTACAGGTCACGTCGCACTTTGCGATTTTGGATTGTCCAAGGCAAATCTCCGACCTGACGAACTCACAACCACATTCTGTGGGACGACGGAGTATCTTGCTCCCGAGGTGCTGTTGGACGAACATGGTTACAGCAAACTGGTCGATTTCTGGTCTCTTGGTGTACTTCTATTCGAGATGTGTTGTGGATGGAGCCCTTTCTATGCAGAGGATACGCAACAGATGTATAAGAACATCTGTTTTGGAAAGATACGATTCCCTCGCAGTGTAATCAGTGAAGAGGGGAAAATGTTCGTCAAAGGGGTGTGTACGTTCCTTACACATCAACATTCAGTATGTATTGAGTATATGACTCAGCTCCTCAACCGAAACCCAAAGCATCGCCTGGGCGCACAACGAGATGCGGAGGAACTCAAGGAACATCCATTTTTCTCAAGCATAGATTGGAAGGCCCTGTCCATGAAACAAGCTACGCCTCCTTTTAAACCTGTCGTTGAATCAGACGAATCGACAGCGAACTTCGATCCAGAGTTCACGTCTGCAGACGTCCGGAAAGTAGGCAACGGATTGGATGGAAAGGGTAGCCCAGACGAAGAAGACCCTAGCGAAGACTGGACCCAGGCTAGCGCGCAGGGCCTGCTGCATACCCCAAACGGGCCATTGGGTTGCGATCGCGTAACCATTATTGCCCACCAACTGCAAAATGTGTCGAACGGTCTTGCTCTATCCCAGGGCATCCAGATTAGCAAGCGCAAGAAGAACGACGTAGTTGGATCCCCCCTCACCAACAGTGTCCAGGAGAATTTCCGCGGATTCACGTACTCGGGAGGGGAGAGCGTGGTAACGCCAATGGGAATCCTTGGTGGGAGAGCAGAGTCGAAAGACCAGGTTGTTGACGACGAGGAATCCCCCGAAATAACAACAGAAGATGAATTTGAGGACGAGGCGACTTTTGCGGGACGTTACTCGAAAAGTAGAAAGGGGATTGCAGATGAGATGGCAGTATGAGTGCGTTGTAGACGTGTGAACTATGTCAGTGGTTTCTTCTTCCTACTCTTCTTTTTGAGCATGCCATCACTCGGAGACTTAGGTTTTTGGCTGAGCCGCAGTGTTCGTTTAAACGATTATTACTTTGCAATCCTTTAAGGCTTCAAGGTTTCACAGTTACCTCTTATGCCAACGTATGTCCTTGGTTACCGCGCGTATTATAAGCTGGCCGCGTGTCCCATTGTTCCCTGCACTGTCTGCTACCACACATATGGTCTATTCGCCCATGTATTCATCTTATCGCCAAAAAGTAGGGCCAGGTCACCAGTCAAGGAGTGCCGTGCATCCCGGTCTCGCAAGGTTCAGGCCACCCCGAAGGATAGCGGGAAGCACCTGCCCGTTGATGATGGTGTTCTTCACGATGGATTCCACATCATGTGGAGTAACTCGTCCATACCAGACGCTCGTTCCTTGAGGATTGTATATCTAAATAGGCAGAATATTAATCCCAGGAAGGGACGGAATCAGACCGGGACATACGATAACGTTTCCCGCAAACTTGTGGCCGCCAATATGAGAGTTGCGGAGGATGAGAGCTTTCTTTGCTCCTCCATGGGATTTCAACTTTGTCTCGAATGCGATCTCCGGTTCTGGGCCGTTGATCGACGAAGATTCTAGGGTAGGGTATCCGGAAAGATCTTCCAATTCAATATGGACTTCCCAACCCTCGCTATCCAGGTAATGAGTGAATGCTATAATATTCAGGATTAGTTGGACAGCCCACAAGCTGGGGGATGTCCTCACTCTTTTCAAGGATGGGAGCAGCTATCGAACAGCGCTTGTCACGCCTCTTGTGTGAACCTGTACACGGAGGGGTCAGGAAATCTTACGAGTGCGAAAAGGGCTATCAACTTCACAAAGCAGAATAGCACAAGAATACGGCAACGCCCAAGATCTGAGCGAATCAGAGCGAGAAACCGCGCCCAACCTTCCATATAAGGGGTCAAGTGCGATTCTCCACAACGTCTGTGCACCGGCGAGTGATCGCGGGACGTCAGCAATGACTTTGAAGTCAGGAAACACAATGACTGTTTCTTGAGAGGGATCCTCTGAAAACGATTTATGACTTCCATTTAAAATGGATAGCCTGCGAGCGTCGTTTTGCATAAACACGCCTGCAGGAAGGGGTGCTGGAGCGTCCTTGTCTTTATTCGCTGTCTTGCTATCCAGGAGTTTTTGGTCTACGCTGCTCAAGAATGCAGCTAAAGTCCCCTTGTCCTCCGTAACCTCATGGGCCCAATCTGATTTGCCAGTTGAGATCAAAACCTATGATATACTGTCTCGTTTCGGCGCTGACACCGGAATGAAGGATGCTTGCCTGACGTCTATACGGTTTCACTGAACCCAACATGTCCGACTCCATGTCGACAGATATCCTGCGAGAGTAATCGTCATGGTCTGTGACGTAGCTTTTAGAAGGGAGACACCGAAAAACGAGGGCACTCACCTTGATCGCAAGGATCGGGACAGGACCGACAAAGAGCATCGGAAACTGGGATATCCGCAGCTCGAAGGTCGTCGTAGACCTTTTGAGCGTCTGGGGGAAGAGTGCCTGTGAAAAGGGTTTTAAACTTTGCAAGCACAGACATGGGGTATAGTTTGGGGATTCTGGTTGACACCGTGCTATTTATGTGTTATCAGATAAGGCCAAAACGGCGACTGATATTATTAAGAGTTAACACGTGGCCACCCTACTCTATGTAAGTACTCGCTGAAAGGGGATATCTTGGGATGTGTGTTAGTAATGGCAATTCCCCAAACAGCGGCCGAAGTAGAACTTGCCACTTTGCCGTGTCCTTTTCAAGTTGAGACTTTACTCTCTCACTGTTTTCCTTCAAAGCCAACCAAGATGGCCGTCCATCCCTTTGTGTGCCCATCAATGCCCGGTAAACCCGGTCTACTCTCTTCGATCTACCCTCGGTCCAACCTGGGCCCATGCTTTCTGAATATATAGACGAAGGGCCGTCGTCTCTGCCAAGGAAAAACTTGGGAGACTCCTTGAAAGCTTGTGTCATGATGCGGAGTTCGTGGAGACCGTGTTTCTTATGGTCTTCGTTGATGTTCATGGGTTGGGCAAACGCGTCGTCAACGACAGCAGACAGGTTCTCGGGTGTGATGAAGGCGTTGGACTGGTGATACAGTGAGACGAGCGCTTCCATCCTCTTGTCGTGGGGTGACGCCTTGGACGAAACACTGCGTCTGCACACAGATGCCAGTGAGGAACATGGCAAAGTTTTGCGAAGCGGTAGCATGATGGTGCACTCTCTAGCGTGTTTTTGCAGCTTGAAATTAATGCGCACGTGATCACCAATGTCTGTATTACGTAAACGGTACAGAGCATCCTCCGGAGTGTGATCATACTGGACACGACATGGTTCTCCCCGAACGCAAAGTGCATTTACAAGCACGCCGACATCGTCCCTACATCGCAATAGCCGTTGGATTCTCAGCAGAGCGAGCAATCATGTAGCCCACAAACTTGGGTTGCAACACCTGCAGCATGCCTGACACACTCCTATGAGTGTGTGTTGGACGTTCCTCGAAGATGAACCCGGGGAGAGATGTGCACAAGCGCACAGAAATGGCTACTTGATGGTGATGGGGGTATTATGACGATGTCGGAGTGTCCCAAGCTGTAGGGAGTAAAGCGTAATACATTCGCTGACCTCGCTTTGTTTGTGTATTGGAGAGCGTGGTCGGTTTGGATTTTGTTTTACAATGTCTTTCACAATTTGCAGTGTGCGTTAGCAAATCGAACAAACAACTCTTTCCCCTCACTCTCTTTCTCGTTCGTCGTCGTCGTTCTTCACAATGGATTTCGTCGCGTCATCGTCGTTAGCTTGCGCGGTGCAGAAGAAATTGGCCCGTGCGCGGACTGCTTTCTCACGCATGACATAAGCCACAGCAGCTCTTTCAACGTTCCTTTCCTACACCTTTCAACCCTCAGTCAACAAGCACGCCGCCATCGGTGTTCGTCCTCCCGATCATCTGGACGTTACTCCAAGTCTGGCCATGTCGCCGCAAACACAGCCAACAGTAATGCCACCAAATATGTTACCACCAGGCGAGGCAGAACTCGCTCAGGCAAATTCATATTACCCACAAGAACCAGCGGACCTCACAGGCGGATTGCCGATCAACCTCGATTCTCTACGTGACGGTCCCCCAGGAAGTAAACCGTTTTACCCTTATTCAACCCTTATTCGGTATGTTGTTTTGATGTGGACACTCATCTACCCCGGCTTCGTCGTTCTTGGCTCATCGTGATTTCAGATATGCAATCAAAGGCTCGCCTAACCAAAAACTACTGTTGGAGGACATTTACTACGCGATTGAATCTCGCGTGCGTATTGTTCGTCCCCCTGAGTCTGCATTGGTTTTGAAGTTTTGTCGTCTAGTTCCCGTATTTCAGAAATGCACCTTCAGGCTGGAAAGTGAGTGAGACCCTTGCAACACGATCGACGTTCTTGTGTACCCGAGACGCGAGCGCGATGTTGATGTTTGATTGTATTCATACTTGTTGATCCCTTCTTCAAAACAAAACACAACTAACTATTACTTCAGAATTCTGTCCGACATAACCTCTCTCTAAACCCATGTTTCGAGAAAGTCCCACGTCCGCTCACCGACCGAGGCAAGGGGTCATATTGGACTGTCAATGATAATGTTGACCCACGCACGGGAGTTCACCGCGTGAGAAAGAAGAAGCCTAAAGGTGCCAAAGGACGTCACTCAGAGGAGCAAGAATTTCGGCCGAACGAAGCCTTTCCTGACCCTCATGCGCAATTTGTCCAAGCCCCCCCACCTCAGATGCACCCCGACGAGGCTGGACCGAGCAGACAGGCTCCTTACCCGCCCCCTTACCCACCTGCGTATGTTTTATCACTATATGTGATTTGTTGGCTGATGCAAGTCCGTTGACTAGTTTTGACCCCAACTTTCCCATGCTTCCGCCTCCACCTCCCGGATTACGTTTCGCTCCGCACCCCGCTATGCCAATAGATAACTTAGAGGCGGACGAAAACGGCGACCTCTGTTGGCGTCTGACGTTGATCAAAGAGCTGAGTAGTCTTCAACAGCTGGCTGCAGAGCAGGAAAAGGCAGGTGCCGACGAGGAGTGGTTCCGCATGATGTTGCTGCGGATCCGCGGTGCACTCATGGCTCCTGCATATCATGATGGGATGCACCCCCCGCCAGGGTTACCACCTCCGCCGCCGACCCCAGATATGCCTCAGTAAATAGTATGAGAACATGGGGAAACCTGCGAATAGTTGGGCTATGGTCTTTGTTGACTGGATATAATTTGCCTTTGCACTGAAGTTTTATTTTTCGTATAGTCATGCCTGTACTCTACGTCAGAAAACAGCAAAAAGTGTACAATTGGTAGCGCAAGCAGCTTCGGTACAAGGACCATGGGGAGGAATGCTAGGAATAAACCTTGAGACTGTACTACCCTTCATGGTTCTGGCCGTGAGGATGCGGAATACATGGCACCCGAGGTAGAAGTGAGAAAGATACTGCGGCCAGGAACCATCATCGGAGAACAGCCCCACGGTGGTTTCGGCCTTGTAACCATGAGCCAAGTCATTCGCTTACATAATCAGTATATCATCGGATGGTCACAGTTACACCATCCTTTGCTTCCCGCCCGTTCGTCCAATGACCCCCACCGCAAAATCTGCAACAGCGTCAGGCCACATGACATCTAATTCAATAGACCTCGAACCCACTGGGCAGGTGTTGGTTGTCGGATCGCTGTCCACTGCGCAGATTGGAAAGTATCAATCACTTGTCACAAACTTGGATGCAAATGCAAATGGAGACACTGTAGAGAAGCAAATGCTTGATAGATTGATTGGTGGAGGTAGACTTATTTCCTCTGATACTAACCACCAAGTTAAACCTTCGCCTGTTAGCTGCTACTTTGCCTCCATCCTCTTATTCAGCAATATACATTGTCCTCACTCCACTAGATTATTCTTCCCTCGTGCCTGATCTGCAGCCATTCCTCAGCCAACTCCTCGAGGGCCTCAGCCCCCTCGGCAAACTTCATCTACTTGACCTTCCCCCAGACCTTCTCGACCTCCCTCAGAAACTTACCTTTGCCGGGTTTACCGTCCTAGAAGGCACCCTGGAAGTCGAGGACTCAAAAATAATCGCCCTGAAACCTACGCCAAGCGCGCTTTCCGATGGTGCCGTCCCTCTAAGGCAGAGGGTCGATCGAGCTCGACAGTCTTCAAAGAGGGCTATCTGGACGCTTTCCTCACCTTCTACACCCTCTATTGACGCGGAGACTCTTTTGACCACTGCCGACCGCGCACGTCCTATCCCAACATGCGAGCCTGTGAACCCGGATGCACCCAGACGTAAGAAAGCGTGTAAGAACTGTACGTGCGGACTCGCAGAGCTTGAGGCTGAGGAAGCGCAGGCGGGAACAGTCGTTCTTTTGGATGCGGATGGTGCTGTGGAAGTGGGGGCTGGTGACGCGGAGAAAGAGCGGCTGATTGCTGCAGCCAAGGCCGCTCCAAAGGCAACGAGTAGCTGTGGCAGTTGTTTCCTAGGAGATGCATTTAGATGTGCCAGCTGCCCTTACCTAGGTACGTCTAATCCCCTTCAAGGAGGTTGGTCCCAATTTCATGGCAAATCTCTTAGGTCTTCCTGCTTTCAATCCGGGCGAAAAAGTCGAGATTGACTTGGGTATGGATGATATCTAAGAGAGTATCACTGCCTTCGCCTTTCTGGTCTGTCTAGGCCAGACCAAACGATATCTGCAACCATCGGTTGTACTGAATCATCTGTGTGATATTCTCTAGAAATTGTATAGCATATTCAAAAGTCTTCTAGCCAGCGGATGAGAACCCTCACATCAATCACTAGGGTCTAACATTCGACGCTTGTTCCATTGCATCCATATCCCATTGGTCTCCCCAGTCTAAGACATCTTCGTCGGCCACATTTCGTGCCTGCTTCATAAATTCGAGCAGTTTCGCTGGATCTAGATCTAGTGGGTTGCCTTCGGCAGATGCATCGTCATTTGAGTCTAGAGACTGTTCTTCTTCCACTTCGGTATCTTGAGTTGTTACCTCATCATCACTCCCCGAATACGCTTCAAGGGTGGCCAACCCAGTTGGGTGTTTGTGTACCGTTTCCTCTTCTGAAGGAGGACCACCCTCGCTCTCGTACCCACCAACCAGGCTGAAAACTGCTTTTAGACCCACGGCCTTACTTAGCTTCCTCCGTTTCGTTGCTCTTGCAGCATTAGCTTGATCTTCCTCCGAGACATGGACTATCAAGCCAGATTTGTCAATGACAGTGCCGCAAAACGACGATGCTTCCGGATCAAAGACGTGAATAGTCGGAAACTCCACAAAAGAGGTTCTGTGAAGGAGCTCGTTGAGGCTCAGCATAGGATCCAGCTTGTGGTAATAGGTAATCTTCGGAACTTGGGGGAATTCAGGACTTGCGCGTATGTAGCAATGTGGAGGAACGAAGCATTCGGGAGCCTCCGGGTGGGGGGTGACCATGGGCGGCAGCCAATCCAGAATGTTCTCTTTTTGCTTTGAGAGCAACATGGAGACCTGACGCTGAAGCACGGTAAGAAGCGTCATAGATAGACTGTTTCTGTGCGAGAGTATTTTGTAGGACGTTGGTGGTGAAGAAATGGATGCGAGAGTGGTAGGAGGATAGAAGACCAGCTCGATCGTCAGTAGGGGACACTTGGACCTTTGCATATGGTATAATGTTAGTTCGATCGAGGACCCGAGTAAAAAGCGTTACTTTTGATTGAAAGTCGACTGGTTAAGATTTCTCCTTTCCATGCCTCCCAACAGAAACTCGACGTCGATACCCAGGATTCCGAGATGATCCCTAAGTACATCTCTTTTTGATTTCCCTGTGTTTGTTCTTCGCCTGCTCGAAGACTTCCGCGCACTTGCAGATTTACTTGAGCTAATATTATCCATATACCCACCGCGAACGATCTCATTGCCCCAATTGCGCACTTTTCTGCCGACATCTTCGAGATAGCAGTAGTCCCGCATCATCGCACCCCAGTCGTACGCATTCATGGGAACATATTGAACTTTGTCTCGCTCACCGGTGCATCCTGTTTCTTGTTTGTGCTTGCGAGAACAGAGGAGCGAGCAGGTAGGAGTTGCACATCGGGGACATGTATATCTGGCTGGAGTGGTGCATAGTGCACAGCTCCAAAGTTTGGATTGTGTAGATGACCCAGAGGATCCAGATGCAAGGTTGTTGGCCATCTATGATCTTTAGCACTAAAAAAAAAGTGGTTTGACGGTCAAATGTGTGTGCCAGCGAGTCTAAGTTGGTCATACCGACGGCTGGCGCATCCAAGTCATTTATGTACTGGTGTTTTGGGTTTACTCTCATGTCGGCTGCCACTCAATCGTCCGCTCATGCATACTATGAAGTAGCCCTCTTCGGCGAATTCTTCCCCCGTGACCTTAAACCAATTCTCAACCGACTCACCCTGCATACCGAATCTGCTACTCCCATGCACACCCGCGAGATCGTATTTGAACATGTCGGTGCCCAAGGCCCTGTCCAATCTGGTGATGAGCCTGTCCTGTTGAGAGCTAGGAAGGAACTTGGTGATGGAAAGGAGAGCGGATGGTGAGCTCAACGCACAGTTGTGATCGATCTGAGCCACATGCCGATCCTTTAGGACTCTATATTCATATCTAAAACCAGAGTCTGTGCGTGTACATCCCGAGGCAACCGTCCGACCGTGGGCGGTCTGCGAGGTCCTTGGGGATGCTTTGAGTTTTGCAAGCGCCCTCGGATATGTGTATGGTCGGTCCCCAGTTTCGTCAGACAGTAGCACTTAAAACCGGATCACGCTAGTCGTCGTTCTCAGATATACAAACGCGGCTATGCTTTCCGACGTGGACCGCTCATCATCCAGATGTTTCAACAAGAGCAGGTACCAACATCGGCCCGACTCCTTGTTTGAGTCTCTCTCACTCTTTTTATTGAGGTTGATCCAAAGACGTCTCTTTCAACTCCTGCTCACGCCGATACCCTGTGGGAGGTGGAAGTCAAAACGGCCACTCAAGTCAACACTGCTGCCCCCGTCGCGGGTCAAGTGCAAGTGAATACCGTCCGCTCGGCGATCGATGCTGTTCTTGAGGTCCAGTTCATCATGAAGGGCTTGTTGGATCTTCGAAGGCAAGATATATGACATCCTAAGCGTGGAACAAAGCTCGTCAAGGCCACTTGCTTTGGGTTGATTGCCCTCCCATAACCCTACGTCCAAGGCAACAGTTATAGCATAAGACGGTCTAGTCTGCGCCAGATTCTGGTTCAGAGCGGTTAGCGTGTATGCTGATAATAAATCATCTTCGCTGTCAATACTAGAGTCGATACCAGATTCCCGGATCCCATTCTTATATGCAACGGTTGCACACGTTTAACTTGCGAAAGAGTTATTGACAAAAGACCTTTCGCCTGGACCCTTACCGTTAACCTCATCGTTCGCGGTGACATCGTTGCCAATATCGCAATTTGCTGGAAGTATGTCCATTGAAGCTCCTGCTTCTCGAGATATCCAGACGACCCTCAATTACTATCAGCCACAAGACCAAATCCCATACTACTACTCCGGCTGTAAGCCACCTGCGGGCATTCCACGGCAGAACGTCTGCTATGAGCCCCATTCTGCTATTATCCACGACGCGAGAGGCAAGCAGGATGCGTTCGGGCTTGACATCAGTGGGTTTCAATGGGTGAACCACCCTAGTGCGGAGAGGGAATTTGTTGATAAAGAGAGGATCAAGACGGTTTATTATGCCGAGGTGGAGGATATCGTAAAGAAGCATACCGGTGCGAAGAGGGTACTCGCCTTTAACCATATGATCAGGAGGCACTCCGAACCACAAGTGGAGGAAGCCAAGGGATCGACGTCTCGTGGCCCCATGGTGAGTATCGGATCGTATCACTCGTCGTATGCTGGCTGTTTACTTAGGCTGATGCACTTGAACTCGCTTAGCATTTTGTGCATTCTGATTATACGATCACTCTTGCGGAACAGAAGGTCAGGGAACGTCTCTCCGATCACGCCGAGAGACTATTGGAAGGGCGGTACCAAATCATCACCGTCTGGAGGTCAGCCATACAGCCGCTTTTCGTTCCGTGTGTCCTGTCACCGATACGCATGCGAAGACCCATTGCGAACACCGTGGCCCACTATCCGCTTGGTGTTGTGGATTTTCGCTCCATTGACGTCGATGTAGATTTGGTCCCGACTCGTTTGATTTTCCGGCGTAGCGAGAGTGGGGTATACAATGTCAAGTACAATCCCGAACACAAGTGGTATTACCTGTCTGATCAGACTCCGGACGAGGTGACGATTTTCAAGAACTTTGATTCGGCTACGGACAAGGCAAGGATGGCGCTACACTCGGCGTTTCCGGATATGACGAGTCCAGCGGATGCATCACACAGACAGTCGATTGAGGTAAGGGCGTTGGCATTTGATAGGGAGTGAATGGGCATCCATGGGTTTGTTGAATGTACGTTGACAGTTGACAGCCTACACACCCTGTAGTTCGTGTCGGACGAAGTCTATGATGGCTTCTTTATATATGCAACCACACAACAGTAGATCCATTAGTATCGTATCCTCTAACCGTGACAGTACCACAGTCCATCAGAGCTTCCAGACTTGGTGGGACTGCAAACCCAACTCCCCTAGTGTACCTCCCACTTGACCCTGGGAATAGTTGCGGCCGTATGGCCCAGCGATCGCACTCACCATCCTAGATCCGGGTGGATCAAGAACACATCAGCGATGAAAGGAGCCATGCAAGCTTACCCTTCTGGGCCGCAAATCAGAACCAAGACCCTCTTCTCCGGTGCAAGTGATGTGGGTGTGGATAGCCCGAAAAGCTTGCGCCACCACGGTGTGCTGTGCGTCAGTCGCAGTGTGTCTTGAATCGCGGACTTGTCAATGCGTCCTTGTCGGATGTTTAAGGCGTGGCTTTCTGAGGCATCATTCATGGAATCGACGAAAAGTTGGAACTGAAACATGTCCGGATATTTTCGAGAGAATGCCGTGAGGGACTGTATCATGCTCGAAGGAGGAAGTTCCGCCAGTGATCTGGATCCGTGAAGCAATGTGAAACGAGTAGCGAAGGAGGTATCGTGAGTTCCGAAAATACTGTGTAGAAGCTGATGAAAAGGTGTAACACCTGTCCCACCGGAAATCTTGAAAATAATAAGTGGAAGTCAGTAGGTTCACAGATGAGAATGGAATGGAGGTACGTGCCATGATGACTTCGTCCCAATGGGCATTCTGCCACAACTTTGACCAAGTCGGTACGGGTCCACGGATCTCAATCGAGTCACCAAGTTGTCTCGAGTGTAACCACCGACCAACTTCTCCGTGCTCGTACTTTTTTATCCAGAATTTCATGTGACCGTGTTCATCGATGCCCTCGAGGGGAGTATAGGGACGCTCTACTTGGATGTCACTGTCCTTGATGAAGATGGACCATATGGGCGCGAAGGCAGCACGGTCAGATGGGAGCAGTTCCGGAGGGACAGAGAGAGTGAGAAGCTTCGTGTTAAGCGACACATCTACGGATTCGATGAGTGTGGTTGGTGTGAAGCGGGAGGGACTCAGCGGAACCGCAACTGCACGATCAGAGAGCAGGGAATAATAGACAGTCGCGGTTGCAAGGGAGAAACAGGAGGAGGCGAGCACGGGTTTGACGAACCTCGGACACCGGACAAAAAACATATCGACGGAGATATTTCCAAAACGGGTAAGTGATTAATGGCTTTGCACAACAAGGACAAACAATGTATATAACGACCGCGCCTCGCTGCGAACGACCTTTACCGCCAGCACGACGCTGACGGACACACGCATCTACGCACAGTCTAACTATGAAACATCGCCGTAGCCCCACACACAGCTATCCACAGAATACCACCCCCCATTCTATCCACGCAACGCTGGCGCTGCGACACCCTCACTCGTTTATCCCCACCCTCCTTTCCCCGCTCAGGTCCATCGTCAATACCCCCCCTCAAGGCGGTGTCGACGCTTTCGATGACTTCCAGTCCAACGCTTGGGTCGATGCTCCCACATATCATACCCCTCTCACCGGGTTAGGCATAACTTACCTCTGCGATGCATCCGCAAACCTTGACGGCCAATCGCTTTCTTCCGAAGACCCTGCGTTCCAAATGCAAATCGATTGCGACGGGGATTTCCTTTTTTTATCCGCCGGAACCCGCGAACCCGATATACCACCAGGCGATTTTCTCGTACCCTCCGCTCCCTATGGAGGTTCCGAATCGGAGGAAAACCGTCGCGTGGCTTTGTGCACCTCAAATTTCGACCCTTCTCTCTGTGGCGAGCCTCCTAGCCATCTGGGACCAGGTCTCGATCGCGACATCGACCCCACTGCGAGCGACATCATTGGACTAATACCCGACGTCAACATGTACGATAAACTTCGGCAGCTGGACCTGCCACATCCCGGCGTCAATCCTTTGGACACTGTCCACAGTACATTGCTCCCCGATATTGGTTTTTTTTCCAACGAGCCGGCTTCTCTGACGCTCAAGCACCGCCACAGTGACAATGTCCTTTCCACAACGGACTCGAGGGTGGAACAAAGTCCGTCTCCGCAAGTCATACAGGACATCATATCAATCTTGACCAAGCCTGCTCCCGAATTCTCGTTTCTACCGTGGTCCTCTACAAACTCACCCTCCGCGCCAAGTTTTTCGCCAGCACCAAGATCATCTGCTTCGATCAATCTCGAGCCAAGCACTGTTTCTGATAGCGAACACTACGCTTTACCACACCTTGAGTATCTGGACACAACTCATTCATCTCCGATATTGAATGCGCATCTTGGCATCGAACTGAACGAACTCATCTCCAGAGCAGAACGTTTCAAAACGAAATACCCCGAACGCGATATCGACAGGGCATGGCTATCTCACTTTGCCGGCAAACTTTCAGACCGTGGAGAGCTTTTGACCGATTTCCGATGTTATATCATCGGTTGCGATCAGCGGAACAAGCGCCGGGACCATATCTTGGTCCACGTCGGAGCCCACATTGGGCAGAGACCTTTTGCTTGTTCTGTGTGGTTTGTCGATTCCAGATTGGGCGTTCTTATATGATGTGTTTAGCTGATTACTTTTTTACAGTCCGCTGCGGTTCTTGCGCAAAAACGAATGCAAGAGGCACGAGGCGAGTCACTCTGGATTTAGGCCGTATAGTTGCGACATTTGTGGTCAAAGTTTTGTCAGACAGGATCTTGTGAAACGGCATGTGAAGAGAACGCATGGGCTGAAGGATGAGAATGATTCTGGTGTTGCGAAACAGACTAGGAAGAGAGCGAGACTACACTAGCAACGAGCTGCCCTTTTGTATTGCACATTATGAATGTGACAACTTCGTCACGCAGTCACACCCCCGCCTCTTGGACTCTAACGTTCAACAATGTCAGACAGAGGACGCTCCCGCTCGCCAAAGCCTCTTCACGATGCGGACGTCGACATGGAGCACAGCGACGACAAGAAGGATGCTAGAGTCGTCCTCGTGAACGGCCTTTCCCGCAGTGTTGCCCAGACCCATCTTCAAACGATATTCGGCTGTTACGGCGAAATCGTCAAAATCGACCTTCCTCTCTACACAAAATGTATGGCTCATGCGTGATTTCGTACACATTTTTGACTCACAGTGCCTTTGTTCAGCCGGCCAAAACAGAGGCAAGGCTGCACTGGAATATGCAGATGCGTTGTCAGCACAAAAGGCCGTGTCCCACATGAACGGCGGTCAACTGGATGGTCTTGTTGTGAAAGTTGAACTCTCAGATCTGCCCATCCGCACTCGCTCCCGCTCACGCCCGCGTCTCGTGCGCAACGGCCGGGACCATAGGTCCCTCTCTCGTTCCCGCTCCCGCACGCGTACGCGTTCCCCACCGCCACGCAGGCGCGGATACGAGCCTCCCCGCTACGCTGATACATACCGGCGTACAAGGGGATATGGACGGCATGGCCCGCCTCCAAGAAACACATACCGCCCCTCTCGTTCACGTTCACGTTCACCAGTCAGGCGTGGTGACCGCCTTCCACCAAGACGAAGATCCCCAAGCTATGAGCGCGGCGGCACAGGGTACGCCAGAGGGCGGCGCAGTCGCTCCAGGAGTTATTCAGTACGGTCTAGCCGTTCCCGCTCGCTGACCCCTTCACGTTCGCGTTCCCGAACGCGCTCACGTTCTCCGTCGTATTCGTCATATTCGAGGTACAGTCGAAGCAAGACCAGGTCTAGGTCGCTTAGCCGGGGGAGGAGGAGCTACAGTAGGGATGATATCAGAGATAGTCGGTCCCGGTCTCCAGCGTAGTTTCTTGTTATCCATTTTACTTGCACACAAAATTATGCTCAGTGGCTTGTATCTGTAATAACTACGACAAATTTCCCGCTTCAATTGCTTGCAATAGATGAATCGTCAGCAAGAATGGGTCTAGCATGGTGATTCGTTATTGCGAGAGGACAGAAATACAGTTAGATTATGACTCACCCGTATTCAGCATCATTCCTGATAGCATTAGACATCCACTCTTCATCCAACTCTTGTTGAGCAAAGCCTGGACCCCCCGCGATGCTCAACACCACCGGCAACAATACCAAACCATGTAGGGCTCCAGAGATAATCAGGGTTACCCACATGCGGAAGTAATAAATCTGACAACCAGTCAGAAGCCAAGAAGCATGACAGGCTCGTAGTAAGCAGATCCCACCTCTAAGAGCCGTGAACGAGTCAAAGCAAGGACGGACATTCCGATGAGCTTTGTAAAAGTGATTCCGGAAAGGACCTGGGAGCCCAGTTGTCCGTGAGCTCATCAGAAAGCTCTGAGCCGATAAAACATCTTACCGAAGGACCAACATCCACCAACGCAGTCCACATCCGTTCATCCCTCTCTTTCTGCCCCGCGGGATAATCAGCTGGTAAGCTGGACCCTGCGTTCATGAACGCCCTCGCGACATGCGCACAGAACTCCACCGCAATACCGAGGGAAATGACAAGGTTTACTAGGCTGATTGCATTCAGATCGATCCCCCATACGGCCATAACACCCATCACGTTCAAAACAGTTGACGCAACAGCGCCCGTGACGATGGACCCGGCCCTCCATGATCCAAGGAACAGTGCGGTGACGACCAACACCGCCGCTAGTCCGAGTCCCAGAATCTCTTGTGTGATTGCAATGATGTGAGCATACTGGTCGAAGAATACGTAGTGAAGAGAATACGGAAAAACTTTGTGCCCAATATGGTCCGATATCTCGTCTGCTATGCGATGCGCAGCTGCGAACGAGTGGATGAAATCCGCTTGGGACCTTAGCGGAGTATGGGATGTGCGGAAATGTGATGCAACCACACTCGTGCCTACTTCGTCAAGTGCAAGGGCTGTTCCAAATGATGCTTTTCCCGCAAGGGGACATTCTTCGTCGGTCGGAGAGATGAGCCATTGTTTGAGAAAACGCACAAACTCTTCTCCTTCTGGAAGCCCAATCATGGTAATATTCCATGCAGGATCTTGCCCGTATAGGCATGGTCGACATAACCTCTCGGAGTCCGTAGAGCTGCAGAATTTTGAAGGATCAGCCTTGCGGACACGACAGCAAGTTTCCATAGCGGGGTCAAGCCATTTGAGAAAATCGTCAATCCAGGAAGCAGTTGGCTGGGATATGAAAGAAGCTTCAGGCCGCTTGCGTTCGGCCTCCAGAAGATTGGCAATCGAGAAATCATCACAAGTGGTGAAACGACCGCAAAGCTTCTGCTGTCCTGTTCGTCGAGTAACATCGATTTGCTCTGAGACGAAGTATACAGGTGGTCCAACGTCGAGATATGCATCCAAGTGGTCAAAGTATGCATTCAGGTACGAATCTGAAGGCAAAGCAAGCCTCTGGTCTACAGTGAGATTTTAGTGGAGAAATTGACTAAATTATAAGTGCTGCTCACCCAGGCCAAGTTCGATGTGTTGGATAGATATCACAGATAAGACAAATAGCCCGGAAAATGCGAGCAGAACAACGCCTTTCACAGCCGGCTGCAAAAGAAATGGTGCATAGTGCCTGCGAATGAAGCGCGCAACCGTCCCCAACCCTACCGGAGCATCGAGAAGTGCGATGCGTGATGGCAACCGAATGCAAGGGAAGCAATCGACGCGACTAGCCTAAAACTGTCCTGTAGCTGAGAGCACACAAAATCGATCATTACTCACCTCTACTCGCTTCAAGTCTATCGCAAGTGCACTGACAAATACTGTAACTTGTAGCAATGCGTTCAGAAGCACACTACCGGCGGCATAGAGTGCAAAGTTTCGTACAGCTGGCATCGGAACCAAGGCTCCTAACGCGAATGCGACAGTCTCCGTAACTGTGCTAAGCAAGATTGATGGTCCGATCTTCGCCAGTGTGCGCGCGACACGCTCCCCTGCAGGTAAAAATAACGGTAGGGATCTGCCATCCACCGAGCTGTCCTGAGTGGACTCAAAGAGTGAGCGATGATGGGATTGAGTAGGCGAACGTGGAGTTGGCAAACTGCCGCCTTGCAACGCTACCGAGGCATTTGTACCATGCGCCAGGTTTTGGCGATCAAGTTCATGCACCAAGATGAAAACATTGTCGACACCGACGGCTAGGACAAGGAATGGGATAACTTCAGCAATGATCAAGGTTGTTTTCACCCCGATCAAGGAGAAAAATCCGACAGAGGAGGACACAGAGAGAATGACTAGTCCAATTCCGAAAAGACCAAGGGTGAACTTGGAGTTCACGAAGGGGCTCCGAGGCAAATGGGGAAATACGCGTGGCACGGAGCGTGAGTCGGTGGAAACTGAAGATGATGCGACAGTTCTTCGTCTGAACAACAACGGAAGGTTTCGAGCCCATCGTGACAGTGAAACATCCAAGCCGTCTTCTTCTCGACCTGCAATCCCGTTGCCCAACGCCAAGGATACGTAGAAGAACATCGCAAGATACGACAGAACGACGATCCTCACATCTGTATTGGAGCTCTTGCTGATTTCCTCCTCGAGCGAAACGCCTGTCGAGAATGCGATCTCCATGCCAGCCTCCGATGATATCCTTTCGTTAAGGTCAAGTAAATAGTCCTTGAGGGCCTCCTCCCATTCCATTGCTCTCGAGCGCTCAGCGGTGTCCAAAGAGTCTGATACCACGTAGGTGACTACGAGTGCTTCAGCATCTAGATATGACGGGATGCCTTGCGTGCTCTCAGGTACACCACCAAGCACGTATTGAGGACCAAGCGGCTGCTGGAAGTCGGGTAAACAGTCGACCGGAGAACGAGCACATTGCAATACGCGGTCGGCCCAAGTGGACTCGTCGTAATCGCTGATATCATTGCCAAACCATGCGCCAATCGATTGTACGACACACGCGCCTCGTGGACCTGCAGGCTTGAAGCATACGTCCGTCAGGCGATAACCATGCAGGTGTGAACGGAGACCACGGATGTCTTTCTCCACATCGAGCCAATACTCCAGATGCTTGTAAGACAGGACGCCAGCATGGACGGACGTAAGTGACCCATTGGTGTGGTCTTCCGCGAACAGAGTGGGGGCGTTTGTAATAAATATTTGTTGGGCGCGGTAGAATGGTCCAAAGTGCTCGTCGAAAAACTCCTTCTGCAGTTTGCTCTCGGAATCTGGGGCGACCCATAGCCTCACCGGATCCGTCTCTATATCGAACTCCTTCCAACCGAGATTGAGCAATCCGATGACGGTAAATACGAGCGCGAACGTGAGAAAAGGCGACGAAGCTGCCCAAAGGCCAATGCGGTAGAAGGCACGTCTCAGCAATGTATTCAAACGATACTGTCGCGGTTGAGATGCCCCAATAGGATCCAGGAGTGATACCCCACGACCAAGGGGTCGGGATTCCGTGGACGGTGCTCCGAGAGACTCTTCCTGGTCATGGGAAAGTGACATAGCCCCTACCAACCCGCGAGTGTGTAATCTGGGTGACAGGGTAGGGGATGCAGTGTCCGCAGATAAAGCCACGCGTTCGTATCTCTTCTCTCTCCGTTTCCGAATTGTGACCTGCAAAACATATCCGAAGAGGAACGATGCGACGGCAAGAGCATATGCCACTATCAGCACAAACGATAGGCAGGTGACAAAGCCGACGTGGCAAATGGGTTCTTGACCCGGACTGGTGACCTCGGGTAATGCCTGGCAGATGGCTGGACAGTCAATACAGGTGCATCGACTAGCCAAGTCGTTGTCTGTACAATTCCTTGGGACTGGATCAAGAGGGGTGAACTGTGGGGAAGTAGTGGAGGGAAAATTGATCTGGAAAGGACTACCAAGGTCCTTCTCGTCCCCCAAAAACTTGAGAAATTCGGGGTATGTCTTTGCGCCACCTCCGATGAGGTCCATTGCATATCCATTGGTAGCTCCAACCTGGACGCTCTTGCAACTGTCGTAAAAGCCGGAAGAAAACTGCTCCCCGACAAAGAAATCCACGGTCTTGACTGCGGTGTCCCCTGTGTTGGATTTCTGTGTTTCGGTTACGTCCAGGAAAAGGTGCTGTTGCGGCGAACAAGTAAACGAGCAGAAGAATGACCTGAAGTTGTTACGACATGCTGGGCAGGATGAAATGAGGAGTTCCGCTTGTGCCAAAGAATCTCGCAAAGTTTCGACTTGGTCCGAGGTACAGCAAGTCGGCCCTTCGGCGTACTCGGCACCGCAAACAGATACGAGGAGATCTCTAGCATACTGGCTCTCAGGCTGACACAAACGGGGTTAGCTAGCTCATCGTCAGGAAGCGAACCAACAGACCTCGACTGGTGGGCCGTCGTAAGGACATGGCAACTGTTGTCCCAACCACCCTTTGGACCCGCAAGTGTCCCTCATAGCGCATCGACCTGTATTAAAGAGTGTCATTGTGCCGGCCAAGCGAACCAACAAGTTGAAGGAGGTGAAGGCAGGCACTTGAGGCGTTGAGGAACCACGTGACTAGTATTCTCTCTCCCTATTACCATTAGTATGATGGTCAAGCGACGGTTCATAGGTTCAAAGTCGGCTGCACCATCGAAGCGTGGCGCCGCACCGACCCAAATCGCGAACAAAATTCCAGAAGAAATCCTCACAGACCCACTCCTCAACCAAGCCATCCAGCAATTACCTACCAACTACTCGTTTGAGATCCACAAGACCATACACCATGTCCGCAAGAACAGAGCCACGATGGTCGCCGTTCAGATGCCGGAGGGCCTCCAGATGTTCGCATGCACGATCGTAGACATAATCGAACGGTGCGCAGGTGATCAGAGCTGTCCACAGAAGCATTTCTCATCTGAATCTTCGTCCAAAACCCCATGCAGGTTTACCGATGCACTGGCCGTCATTATGGGCGATGTTACTTACGGGGCATGTTGCATCGATGACTACACCGCAGTCGCCTTGGGTTGCGATATGCTCGTCCACTATGGACATAGCTGTCTTGGTTCGTCTGCTTACTACACAGGCGAACTACATCGTCTGAGTTCGATCCTAGTTCCGATCGACCAAACTAGCATCAAGACGCTCTACGTATTCGTTGAGATAACCATTGACTCCGCACATCTTGTGGACACCATCCGCCTGAACTTCCCAAATGACCGCGCTACCTTCTATGAACAACTTTTGGATTCAGAAGAGACGAGTGCGGATATACCTACCGGCCAAAAAATCGGGAAACCAAAGTACCTTCGCATTCAAGCATCATCGTCCACGAGTGACTCCCAAAAACTTGGGCAGACATCACCACAAAAACCAACTCGGCTTGTATTAGTCTCAACGATCCAGTTCGTTTCGGCTTTGCAAAAGCTCAAGGAGGACCTCGTCATGGAATGTGAAGGCAGCGAAACACCCGGCGTGCTGTCAGATGCGAAGTCCAATCGCTGGACTGGTAAATACGAAGCAATAATACCCCGTTCAAAACCACTTTCTCCCGGGGAAATTTTAGGTTGTACCGCTCCGTCCCTCCATGACGTTGACGCACTGTTGTACGTCTCTGCTTTTTGATCCTAAAAATCTGGCTAACTTTGCGCAGATACCTTGGGGATGGTCGTTTTCACCTCGAGTCGATCATGATTGCTAATCCTGCGGTCCCCGCTTTTCGATATGACCCTTACTCAAAGAAACTGACTCGAGAGCGCTATGATCATCACGAGATGCGAAAGACTCGAGACCAGGCTGTCCACGTTGCCCGCGAGAGCATGGCTTTTCTTCCTCCGCTCGACCTAGATCCCACAAGCAAGCTTTCAGGTTCAGTGCAACCCGGTCAGCCGTGGGGTGTCATTCTGGGAACGCTTGGACGCCAGGGAAGTTTCAAGCAACTTCAAGCAATCACGAATCAACTTTCAACCTCTCGCGTCCCCATACCTTATGTGCCAGTCTTACTTTCCGAGGTGTCCCCTGCAAAGCTCTCGCTGTTCGACCCACACATATCGACTTTTGTACAGACGTCGTGTCCAAGGCTATCAATCGATTGGGGTTATGCGTTTGCTCGACCACTCTTAAGCCCGTATGAGACCAATGTAGCACTAGGTCGAGCAAATGGATGGATGGGTAAGGCAACTGAAGAGGAAGGGTTGGAAAAAATAGCATATCCAATGGATTTTTATGCGGCTGGAGCGCCATGGGCCACTTCCAGATCGAAGGGATCGTTTGGAGGGATGTAGATTCAAGAAGTGTAAAATTACATGTTCGTGTTGCTAAACCCTTTTGGACAGTGTTCACTAAGTAACTTTAGCAAACGCACAGATTGGCGACACTTGGTGCGGGATCAATGTCGTAGGCTGAATGAGACAACAAATGCAAGCCCATCCAATGACGAGCAAGCTTAAGACGCTAGACTTAGACACTACGACAATACATGAATATGGGGGAAATCGGGAAAGGAAGTCAAAACATACCCGTAAGCATACTCGACCTCGTCCACCCCGCCACCTGAAGCGAAAGGACCAGACTGTTCCCTTGGCATAGGTCCCAATTCGGGTTCATCCAGCTCATCCAAATCAACAGCACTGCTATCGTCCAAACCGAAGGGTAGCACAGGGCGAAGGCCAGTCCCAGAACTCGATCGGCGGTTCCCGGCGGGCGACTTTGGAAGAGCTGCCATCGTCTTCGGACTCATGTGCTGGTTGCCACAGATGTAACTATAAAACTCACGGCCAAAGAATAGTGTGCTCACCTCCCAATTGTTTAAATTTTCGTCTGGAATATCACGATCATCTCTACCTTCTAGCCTTGCATCATCACCAAGGTCACCAATAGACACAACGCTATCGCTGTCACTGATATCGTCCGTCATATTGGATACGAATTCGGGGAGCCGATGCCATGCCGAATTCGAAGCCGACGGCAGCGGAGGCGTCTGGTCGTCTGACCAGCCTAAATCGGATAAGTAGTCTTCGTACTCATCCTCGAAAGCAAGATCTTCGGTAGTATAAGGTAAGAAAATTGATGGATCTGGAGCTTGTGAACGGGGAGGCGGGAAGACGTCGGCTTCGACAACATTCGGGGTTCCGAGAGGACGAATCATGTTTCCAAGATCCAAACCGGGAGGCAAACCTTCTAAATTGTGGGACATGCTGACCGAACGACGATGGGCATGGGTGTGCTGATTTGCAGCTTGTGCACCGTATCGTTTTGTATTGTCTATAAATTGTTATGTTCAATATTTCCGACATTGTGGGCATACGAGGAATGACTTACAAAACTTGACTAAATGGCGGAGGGCTTGCTCTTGGGCCTGAGTTCTAATATGAACCGACTACCACAACAAAACGACAGGCAAGGAACGGTACCTGAGCATCGGAAACATCATCAACTTCATTCCCAGTCAGCCACTCGTCGCGTAGGTCGGGTCTACAATTGAGGTAAATGGAAGTAATGACCTTCATGTTCGCTGCCCGTGGTCAGAATCCATCACAGATGTACGTTGTATACCCCCTCACATTGTCGCCATTTGCGACCGCAGAAGGGCACTTGACTCTTGATCAGCTTAAGAACGTGGAGTTGTAACATCGGATGTGGGACACGAAGCACCCGTTTGAGCACAGCCTGGGATGAGATATGGGTCGGCCGTGACCCTTGTTTCACGTAACAGCACTCACAGAACTCTTGTATTGAACCAACATCCATATGCGGTGCGAACGACTCTTGGACAGCTTTTGCATGATCTTTGCGAAATTAATGGCTGAAAAAAAGTTTCGCCACGAAAACTCCGTGAGCATTTCCACCTCTTCCTCGTGTTTCTGCCCGTTCGGCAAGGACTTAGACTGCAAGACGATGTGGGAAGTTGCACGTGGATTCTCCTCCGGCATACGTGGGGCAGCAACGCGTGCATGGTGAATCTGGCAGTATCGGAAGAAACTGGTGCTAGTTACTTCGGATGATCCCTGACATGATAACTGCGCCTCACTTGTGATCAGGAGAATCAGCCTTAGAAACGACGGACGCCGAAACTTCTTGCAAGCCAAACATTTTCAAGATAAGGAGTAAACAATTCGTATCGAGTAAGAGTTGGCCAAGATGATGGAATTTCATCGCATCTAGCCACATGTACATTCATATCCGCCTGAGCATTATGAATAAACAAGACACTCACGAGATGCTTTAAACCACTTCAGGGTCAGTAGCAAAATGGCAGAAACTGCTTTGGATGTAATCTCGCGATGTCGAGTTACGTCTAGGTCATCGAGTGTTGGCGGAGGGGGTGGGGGTTGTTCAGGTGCTATTAAAAATGCTATAAACGAGGTACACAAAAACTCAATCAACTGTTTGGCTCACGTGAAGCGACCCCAGGAGGAAACACGGAGGAGGTAGAAGACTGGGGAAGTTGTTGTTGACCTGTACCGGCCGAAACGGTAGCTAACAACAATTTAAGTAGCACGAGTACCCAACCCGAGAGCACGGGAAGAACGGAGCTCTAGGAATCAGATGGTGTTAACATCGAATGGTAATACTTAAGTCTCTGCTTACGTATATCATTTCAACTCTTTTCAAGCGCTTGAGATCCTCTCTCCTCTCCCTGGCTTTCCGTTCGTCTGCGCTCGATTTGGCCCTGACATTTGCCACCTCGACTTCGGCTTCGGCGATTTTGGCATCAAGTAACGCAACATCCGCCAGCACCTCGGCATTCTCAGGCTCCTGCGATGAACATTAAACAACCGACAACCCCGCAGAAGAAGCCTACCTCCGATATTGGCTTAGGGGAGTCAGTATCGCCTTCCGACCCAGGCAAATGTTCCAATCCGCTTTCTGCAGTCATACACTCCTCCCTCGTGCGCCACATCTGCCACAATGAGAGACTTACGTACATGTGTCGATTGTAGAGCTTGTCTGCCTCGTCGATCGCAAACGGAACCAGCCGCACATTGTTAAGGCCAAAACGGCTTTTACGAGAGAAAGGGAACAGAAACGGTCGGTTCTGATCAGTCTGATATTGCTGTTTTTTTGGCTTCGGGGACGGCGGTGGCGAAGGCGCAGGCGTTGCAGGCTGTGGATTGGGACGAAATCCCGAATTTTGAGGCTGGAACGCTTGGCTCAAGCCACCCGACATAGGTGATTGGCGTTCCAGGTCATCATGATGATAGTGATGGCGAACTGGGATTGGCGAATAGGCCTGTGCCAATTTCACTGCGGGGAAGGATAGTGTGTATTTCCCTTGAGAAGTCTCCGTAAAGCGGACGGTCGAATCTGGCGGAGGTGTGAAGGTTGGGTATTTAACGGAAGTCTCTTGATGAAATGCTTCAAGATCGAATGGTGTGCATTTTATGACGACAGCTAGGAAGACAGTAAAATTAACCGATGTCGCCGGGACAACATAGATTTACCTTGATCTGGAACCTGCGGTAATGAAGCGAGCTCCCTTGCAGGCGTTTTCACGCGCGCCAACTCTCGGATTCCGCCACAACATGCGAGCAAAGTCTTCCACAAGACAAGGAGGAGCTGTGGACGTGAGAGCATGTACGACGCATGTGCAAAGTGAAACCACACCTTCTTGATCGGATAACCTTTGGCACTCTTGTCTTTAAGACCGGATACGACGTTAAATAGGTAGACGGGTAAAGGAGGATCCATGCTCACTGGGAGATATACTTAACATTGAAGTCTGGGAGTCTGAACGTGACACTGGACTTACTAAGCTCATCCGCGAAGTCATCCCGTCCTTTGAAAATTTCAATTAAATGATACATCATCCCGAGGTATACTGATATCTCGGTGGTGAATTCCTCCAGGAAATCGGCCCTCTCTGCGGCGGTGATCCGGAAGTGAGCTGCATCTACGTCTGAAAGCGAGCTGGTGCGGTTCGGCAAAATGTCGTAAAAAGTAAAGTTTAGATCCATACCAAAGTAGATCGTGCTTTTGACTGGCGATTTTCATAGACTCCACAATTGTGTTCAAACCATTCGCGTTGCGGACCACCTTGCAATTTTCGTAAATCCAGTGGAGTTGGTGCTCAGGAGATGTCGTTTCCGCGAATGTGCCTGATCGGGATGCGAGACATGAGTCTTCTGGCAACCGGTTTGAAAGAAGCTAACCTTGAAGTACGTAAAACAGGCGACGGGCATTCGTGAATCGGATTTCTGCGTCACGGTGTTCAAGGCTTTCTAAGAGCAACTCTACATGCGTCCTTCTTTGCGCGTCTGTAGTTTCTGGGCTCGTCCAATCTGGAGGAAGAAGGCGAAATGGCGGTGAACAGTGGGTGATGAGATTACCAACGTACCTCCAGGAAATGAGCCTTGCCAAGCTTTCAGATTTTCCGCGACCTGCGGCATTTCTACGTACGAGTAGAACTCATCGATTTCGTTCATTACCGTGTCTTCGTCGTCGTAGCGAAAATCATAAAACGATTGCTGCACAAGACAGAGGCGGTCAACAGCCGACGGGTGGACCAAGATGCAAATCAGCCTGCCTTGGGCTTGGGTGCAGGCGTGACCATAGCTCGGAGTTGTCCGAGAGTGATGGAATCCAGCCCAAGTTGCTGTATGCTGGCGGGGTTGTCTTGCATGTCGCCTACCAACGGAGTTGCGAATACCATACTCGAATTCATGGTGGGAGTTGTTTGCCAACGGCTTGAGAATTCGACAACAGGAGACGAGTCTATCACATGAACGCGTCGTCGTCGTCGTCGTCGTCGTCCTCGCCGTCGTCACGTCGGCAGAGGGACACGCGGTGGTCCACATCGTGCGAAATAATGACATAATATCACTTACTCCGAGAGGGTATATAACCCAAAAATTAGGACGGCGGGTCCTGACCACGTCCGTTTTGGCTGTGGATCGACTTCGCAGTCGGTCTCATTCTCGCCAACAACTCTCTCTTCAGAGGCTCGGCTCATCGTCCGCGACAGCGTCGGCATCGTTGGGATCGACAAGGAATTAGACGAGGTCATCGCCAGAAACGTCGCCTCTCTCTCCTCTCACCCCGCGGTACAAGGCGTCTTCTCGCAGCGCCCAGGCCTTCCTCCCTTTCGACAACTCCAAAAGGCACGCCTTTGCTGCGCGTTAGCCACTAGTCTACCGCAATCCTTTCTTCCTGCTTCCTCCTATTCTAGTTCCGCATCCCTGAATTTTTCACGACTCATCTTACGACTTTCGCCGCCTACGCTCTTCGATCTAACGAGCCAGGCCTATTTACTCGAGAGATCGGTCTGCCCTTGCGCTTTTGCATCCGGCAGTCGAGCCTCTCCTTCTCCTGCAGATGCCAGTCCCAGTCCCTCCTGTCCCTACCGCGCACCCTGTTCACAAGTGTAACAAATCTGGAGACTCCACAGACCCCCAGCCTTGTGTCTTTCACCTCCTGAAGCGTACGCTTCCCGCGTCTCCAACAGGCCCACCGCCGTCTTTTGCTAGTCGCGAACAGTGGATCAGCTCTCTTCCTTCGTGGAGAAGAACCAAGACTCGTTACCTCTGGGAGAGTGGCTCCGGACCTGCGGCGCCTCCAGGGGCTCATCAGGATTTTTGTAGCGGGTTGGTTGGCGCGGCCGACGCGCCAGCCATTAAAGGAGCTCGCGTGCAAACGTGTATTCCGCCCCTAAAGATGTTGACTTGCTTGGAAATGGCCCCGCACATCGCTCCCGCCTGTGACAAATCCACCAGTCCGGAGGAGACTACATCCAATGGCCTTGGGACCTGTCTATCTCTTCCGCCGGAGTTGATCGGGGAAGATGTCCCTCGTGCGCGTGCGTGGCCTCATGCTTCGGACTTGTATTACGAGGATGATGGTGGCTTCTTCGCGCCGATTCTAGAAGACGACTCTCCCGACATGATGAATGGTGATATGGGTTCGAGCCCTATT
Source organism: Porphyrellus cyaneotinctus (assembly GCA_038091315.1). Classification (NCBI taxonomy): domain Eukaryota; kingdom Fungi; phylum Basidiomycota; class Agaricomycetes; order Boletales; family Boletaceae; genus Porphyrellus; species Porphyrellus cyaneotinctus. The sequence goes on along the minus strand of JBBPOF010000029.1, from coordinate 12,434 downwards.
GAACCACTCACGCCTTTTGGAGATTACATCGATCGGGCGGTGGCTGCTTCAGATGCCGCGTCACTCCACGACCCTCTCGTGCCCTCCGGATCACAGGAGCTACCCATTTCAGTCAATTTCGACGCTCGTTTTTGTCACATTCACCCTTATCCACACGTGGAGAGCAAGGATGTGTTGGTTGCCGCCGTGAATGAACATCCCTCAACCGCGGGCTTAATTCACACCGAGCCAATGGCTGAATGGTTTGTCTCCTATGTGTGGAAGGTTTGCACGAACGTGCTGGTGCTACCACAAACAATTGCTCCTTACGCGTGAGTTTGTAATCATTCGTTCACATGCCGATGTGTTGACCAATCGTCGTCAGGTTACCTAATGCGCCGCAGCTCCACCAATCTATGCCGCTGTACCTCACTACTCGAGTACATTCGTTGCTGATGTCAACGCTTCTCCAGCCATCAGCAATGATGCTAGCACTGTGGTACATCGTGCAGTTGCCCGTCTACCTTGGCGCATCTGGGTTAGGTCCAGAACACGTGAAGGAGCGGCGCTTCAGGGTTGAACTGCTCAGTGATACGCGCGACGTTCTCGATGGTGAATCCCCGGAGGGCACTGCTACCTTTAGGCTGATTGTTTTGGGATGTATGTTGGCCAACAAGTGGCTTGACGATCACACGTTTTCCAACAAGACCTGGTCAGCACCCCTCTTGAACAACGCATCCTTTTACTAACATCAACCGCAGGCACACAATTTCCAATGTCTCCGTGCGGTTACTGAACAAACTGGAGTATTTCGCCCTGGACATCCTTACGTACGATCTCTCGATTTCATCGTCTGCCTGGTCTCAGTGGCTCAGCCACCTACTCTCATATCATCATTCTCTCAACATGACCGCTTACCCTCAACCCATTGCGCGTCCAGCATCCAACCCCAATGGGTTCATTCGAAAAACCATCCAAGAAATCATGGAGGCCCCGCTGGGCCATGCTATGAACGAGCCAGTATTTCTTGGTGTCGAGCAAAGGCTCAAGGAGAAGTTTGGGCTCTCCGCTTTTCCGCATGAACCCGAGACCTTCGACATTGACCTGGACGAGGACGGCCCTCTTAGAGAAGAGTATTTGCCCAGGCGCCGAGTTAGCAATGGAGGCTCTTCTGGCGGTCATGGCTCGGAACTTCGTGACCAGTCCCAAAGCGGTCACCATCATACGTTGCCTTTGCAAGGCAGCATCGGTTTGCCACCACCAGCCAAGTGGAGTCCTGCTGGTGATGAACCAATATGCCGCTCAGGCGGTCGTACTGTTCCGACGTATCTTCCGGTTCAGCCCTCTCTTGCTGCACACTATGTTGGTGCGGTTCCGACGGTCTACCATCCGTGGCCCGCTGCTGGCCCATTATATGCTCCATTTGCGCACCATCCAGAAGGTGATTACACGGCGAACACTCTCCCTATTCCACGCTACACCTACTGGGCCCCCATGAGTTGTCCTTCCGCATCACAGCATCCTTACCCCGTATGCACCTCCGACTACTACACCGGCATCAATCATTCCCGCGGATACTCCCTTGGAGGATTTGACTATATGTGCAGTGACGTCCGTTTGTCATCCGACGGAACTAGATGCCACACGCGACCCACGGCTTCTTGGACTCCACTGCATCAGTATGGTTATCACACATCTAGACAATCGCTTGCTCCCCGCCCCGCACCATTGAATTATCGATCAACTTGGATTCGAGCCTGAAAAAACTTTGGCTCACTTTCCAACTACAGCTGATCGACCTCCGCGCATAGATTTCGTCTCATTCTAGCTTCGCCATCATAAATGTTGCACCCGGTGTCGCTTACGGTGCCCTAATTTTCGCTCTCTGACTCATGCGTGCCCGTTCTTTTGTTGAGGCTTGTGAATACTGGATCTTTCTCGTCTCTAGCCCTGTTTTACACGACTTCGGGTTCCTCACTATGAAGACATATCCATCCCGTCTTTGGGGCCCTCTACTTGTTTCATCATCTTTCGACATCTCGGTCGCGTGAACGCTATTTATGCTGCTCACTCCCGAGCCACCCAGTCGTCGCTCGGAGGAAGGTTGATATCCTCGGACTATCTCCCTGTCCCATATCGCTGTTCATGGATTGAACATTCGCGGCCGTCTAGTTCGCTGTCTTCATCGCCGTGTATCGAATTCTCGTTCAGTACCCTCACGCCGCTAACCTAATCATCCTTTTGACGACTTAGTTCCGTGTCTTTCGTCTGCGTTGTTTCTTCTTGCTACGTTTTCCCCTTTGAAAAGCACCATGAAACCACAAAAACATGCAGAAAATCAATACAAGACAAAAATATTTAGCTTTTTTTCCTCCACCATTCCCATTCCTTGTCTCCTGCTGCTATGCACCTTCCTGCAGCCCGCCCATTCTCGGCATTGTGATTGCTTTCGAATAGTGCAGCTTCGTTTTTTCGTTTGTTCCGTGTGCGCCTTCGTGGGTAAGTAGTCATATACCCCCAGGAAACTTTGGGCTAGTACGGTACTTAGATCAGAGTACTGGAACTTCTCGGTCCTCGAAACACGTACTTTTTCGCGAAATCTGGGTGTAACCTCAAAACCAACCCGATACCGCAAGGTGAGAGATTGTAGTTGGTATATAAGTCTCCCGAGCCCTTCAGTGAGCGATTAACCGACTCGTTACACGGTTCCCAATCTATTGCTACTAGTACATGAAATCGTACACCTCTCTTGCCTGGTCTTCATCAAATGCGTACCAACACGAAGGGCACCTGGAGGCAAGGGGTAAACGTCAAATGACCAAAGGGAATGGGGACTATTGCGGCTCACCTCAACATCCTCCCCTTCTTCGTCCATTAGCATAACTTCAACTAGGAGGTGCTTGACATGGGGCGGGACGGGCTTCTTGCTCACATGCTCCACAAGTTTAGAGAAATTCATTGGCAATCTTTCTGCACTCTAGAAAGGTGTCAGTTCGGCGGGATGCAAGCCCCTGCAGAGTGGTCACCAACCTTCTTCCGGTCGGTGAACGAACTCCACAACATGCTCACACCTTGGCTGACCATGCTGACGTCCAGATTGTGGTTGCTCTTGAACCATGCGACAAGCTCTTTCAGAGTAGGATCGTCCTTGAACTCCAAGCGATCCCAGAGAGTCCATTCCGTATCACCAAACTTGTTCTTCTGGGCCGCGATGGGCTCCGAGAAACCGAAGAAAGGCAAAGCGAGATTCACAAATCCGTTCTTGTATTCCTCGAGTTTCCTTTTGCCATCAATGATCTAATTCTGAATCAACAAATGATATAAAGTGACTTGGGAAACACATACTTTGTATAGCTCTAAGCACACCAATCCAACGACCAGGGCAGTAGTTGTAGCGATAGCGGGAATAATCTTTCCAGCAATCTGTTTCGTTGTGTGGCGATCCGCGATGGGAATATTGTAATTCATTGCGCGCAGATTAGAAGCAGCAGTGATGAAATCTATGTGGTGATTTGTGTCGTCATCTTTCTCAAACTCGACCGGTGTAAGGCGATAACCAGCAAGGGAGGACGGAGGAGGCAACTTCTTGATCAGTTCACTTATATCATCCGGATCTACAATCAATGTTAGTGAGAAGAAGCTTGCGCGTGTACTCGCCGATCTCACCAGTCGTGTTTTGGTTGACCGGATCGTTCTCGTTGATCTGGATCTTCACACCACTCTTCGGCGAGAATTCAGGAACTATGACTGAATCCGCAACCTTCTTAAAGATTACAGGATCAGTTTCCCCCCTGAGTCCATAGTTGTAGGCGTGAAGATTTGCAGCAGCAATGGTAAAGGCCAGGTGGGTTGGCTGGAGTCCATAATTCAGTGACTAATCAAAAATCACATCCCCGGAGGACTTACGTCTGCTGAGTTAAAGACAAGCGGATCGGGAGCTCGTTTTGGGCCACTCCAGAATGGCTGTCCTGTACTCGTTAGGTGATCCTTGGGTAAGCTATGCAGCAGCTGTCGAATGGCGTTGTTGAACTTCTCTTCGAATTGGAGGCGAGCCCAGACAATGCATTCCTCGAAAGTCAGCGGCTTGTTGGTCACCAGGTAGGAAACTATTTGCTCGACGTGATCATGTTGCTGACCAGAGTACTTGAGGGAGTTCTCCAGGTAGTTGGGCTCAGATAGATATTGATTGACGGACTCTACAGGTTTGACAAACATTGCGTCAAACTCTTGTCTACTCCACTCTATGGTGTGAGTAATAGCATTAGGGAAGTTCTTGACAGTACACGATAGCGCTTGCTTCTCTGGTGGGTCCTGCGATGACGAGTAGGACTCCGTCAGGTGGGGAATAACAACCTGGACGTTGCCTTTTGTTCCCATGGTCCCAGACTCCAGCAAGGGTTTCTCGTAGAGGATGCACCGTTGGTCCATGTATACACCTGTGATCGACGTCAGTAAGAGAGGGCGGTCGTAGAAGTATGATCTTACGAGCCGTAACATTGTCCAATGCGTTGGTGACACCGTCGAGCGATGAAAAGAACTCGTCGTCAAATACATCTATCATATTGTTTAAGGATACCATATTTATTGGGAGCTCTCGGCTCACTTACTCTCTGTCGCTTGCCCAACTGGTTCCTGCTTGCATAGTATATGACCTTTAAGTGCGGGATTCATGTCTGCAACGGCAGCAGCAGCGACTTCTGATTTGAATTTCCCAAGGTCTTTGGCGCGGAAGAGGAACTGTCTGTTTAAGTTACTCTTCTCGATGGTATCAAGGTCGGTGACATGGATTTTCGCATGAGGGCCAGTTCCGAGGCCCATCATGCTCCAGTTCTTCAACATCTCGCATCCGATAGCTCCAGCACCAACTAGAAATTGGCGATGATTTGCGATCTTGTTCTGGAAGGACCGTCCAAACACAGCGATTTGGCCATCATACCGGCTGCCCATAGGTTTACAGTCGTCCTCGGTGGGGAGGACTGAAGGCAGTGATTCTAGCGAATCAAGGTAGAGATGTTGGACCATCGGATGGAATTTGGAAGAACAGGCTTTAAGAACCTCCTGGGCTACAAACCCACCGATGACAGCCGTGATAGGAGAGATATCGCCCGTCGCCTGATACGCGAGTTCCTCAAGGATCTTCTCGTCGGCATCATTATCCAACTTCTTCGCAATTGCGACGAATGCTTTCGCATCTTCGGCATTCCGTGGACGGGGAAGAAAACCTTGTTGCTCTCTATATTCTGAAAGAGCTTGGAAACCAACGTGGAGCGCAGCGGGGTGGTTAAACTTGGCGAAGTCTGTAATAAAGAAATCCGGTGCTTGCAATGACTCTCGCAACGATTTCTGTCGCGAACGTTCGATTTATTCTAAAAGACAGACGGTACAAGACTCACGAATTCAAGGAACTTGGGCATCTTCACCTGATTGAAAATACCACCTCGAGTGTAATCATTAAAGGAAGAAGTATCGCCAATGGTGAACGTATAGGGCCCCTTCACAGATACTCTTCGTGGCTTGCAGCCATTCAACTCTTCCATGCCTTGTACTTCTGTGAAGGTCACAAAATCGCCATCCTCAAGGCCGTGGCGCGCCTCATCAAGGCAAGTTACTAATCCTTCCTCGTCCTGAAATCTTTTGTCAATTTTGCGACGGAATAGTGAAATACTGAATATTACCTTATCCACTGATACGATCATCCCCGTCAACGGTTGCTCGCCGGTAGTGTCTACGCAGGTGAACTTGGGTCCAAAGTCGTTGAACACGGAGCTTCGGATAATTTGTGACAATTCCTGAATAGCAGCTTGCTCGGAACTTACCCAAAAAGACCCCGTGTTTCTGCAGCGATAAAGTAAACACCGTGTTGATGCGTCCAGTCATTGATTTCTAGTTGTTTCCTGTAAGACGCATTGCAGAGCACAACAACCTGAAAATCGTTAGAACTCGCAGTAACATAAGATCACTTTCATACTTGGAATGCTTGAATGAGATCTGTTGTTATTTCTTGGCCCGCCTTTCCCCCCAGATTACGCACCGGTACGTAAGCATTGAGCTCAGAGATACGAGGAAGCATGGCTGCCGCGCGTGGCTTCCCGATGTCCCCCTCGCGAAGAAAGTACTGGAAAAAACATGTGGCTGACGGCATCTGTCAACAAATGAACAATACTCACTTGCGTGCTCAGATCTTGGAGGGAAACCGGCTCGGGATCGTACAATGTCACTGACTTCACACCAGCCAAACATACATTCTTAGCTTGGGTATATGCGTCATGTATGTCAGGACAAGTGCCTCACGCGAGATTTATACCATACCGATCTCGGCACCCAGGCCTTGGAGTCCGACAATGAGCACATTTGAAGCAGCCATCTTCTTCATCGCTTGAGTTAGAGTCAGCGAGGTCTAACCCGAGGGCTTCCTAACACTCTACCTTCATGGCCGAGTACATATCTATATAAGACGAGCGATTAAACAGGGCGATTGCTGTGGTGATAATTCAGAATGCTCACAGCTGGCGAGAATAGAGGCCTTCGTCGATAGCGGTCTCGTCAACATCCATCTTCGAAGCAAGGTTAGTCGCGTCGGACATATGTACTGGGTGGTTGCGCGAGTGAAAACAAAGATTGAGATGACAAGACTATGGGAGGAGCACAAGGTGATCTTCTGACTAAGCAAGACGTCCTCCGTCACAGTAGCGTGACAACCTGAGTGCAGCAATATGTCATGTGGTAACATATGTGGCGTCCAGCTAGTATACAGTTATTCTGGATATACAAGAAGTAGTCGGATTCTTGGAATAGTAGCGTGGTAATTGTGTCAGGAGCAACTAACTGACCAGTGAGCTACAGACCCCCAGATCATCCACTGGTGACTCCAGCACCAGGCCAGTACTACTTGAGACCATCGGACTAGCCTCCACCTGCTACTTTACCTCTGGCTGCAAGCTACCGGAGAGGATATTGGCCAGCCGCGGGGACAGAAGAGCGCTGGGCTCAACAGAAGTTCTAGCACTAGCTACCAGAAGGAATCCAAGAAGCGCTTTGGCACGCGCTTGCAGTTCTGATGGTGTGAGCGAGGCGAGCTCCAATGACGCCAAACGAGCCACGGAAGGATGTGCCTGCGGGCTGCACCAGATGGGCGAGGTCGGGAACACTGCTGATCCCAAGAGTTGAGTCAAGTAGATCCTTTGCTGTTGCCCCAACCTCGAGGGTGTTCGAGTTTTGGTCCGCACCAGGGGCGATACCGATGGTTCGCGGCTTCTGATTTATCACAGGGTCATTTTCGGGGCACCATTCTGTGGTACTGAAGACCTCAGAGTGTGTAGAGTGCCGGATTGACTGTGTCTCTGCTGCAAATACCTTCTGCTGAAAATATGTCTCGCCCACGTGGCTGATGTCAACCAGTTCGTCAAGGTAACGAGCCATTATGTTTGATGGAGAATTTCCTTCATAAGAGAAGGGATCAAAGGCCGAGCTCATCTTGATGCAGGATCGCAGATAGGTGATGGTATCCTGCCACTGGGTCGGGGTCATCACTACATTCCATTTGAGGCAGCTCAGGGCATATTTCTCCGTTGCATTGAGAATAACCTGAGGGATACGGGTCAAGCGATGCCTGAAAACTAGTCAGGGGACCATGCGCAGTGTGTTGGAGAAATCAACCCACCAAGTATTCGTGGAGAGTGTGGCGTCATTGACTGTTTTGTCGCCAATCATCGCGCAAGTGACAAAGGCGCGAAACATGAAATCTTCGGCAACAAAAGTTCCGTTGTGGTGGAGGTATCGAAAGATGGGGACGGATAAGAAAGGCGCATTGTCGCACGCAGAGTTCCCCATGAGAGCACCGATAAGCCATAAGGCGTGGATAGCGACTTGCACTGGGTTTTCCACATTATTGAGTACTCGGTGGATCCGTTGCGCAACTGAGGTGGACGCTCGACTCGGCTTCCCTTGATATCTGGATCACACTAGAAGTCAGATTTGAAAGGGGTCAAAACTTGTATGACGTACTGGAAACGGAAGATTCCCCGAAGATAGGGTTGAACGACCAGCGTATGCACCCATTCGGACGTCCACTCAGCCAAAGCCGTGATCAAGGATTCATTTTCGCCAACAAAACGCATTTCGGCAGTCACACCAGAGATCACAGGGACGTCAATAGGATGGGAGTCCAGGTTATGACTGCCACATCCTATAGCGGCGGGTTCGATCATCAACATTCCTGAGACGTCAATGACTCCACAACGGACAAGAATCTCGCCAACTCGGTGTCTACCTCCAGCAAGGTCCTCACGCGAGCACGGCGGAACGATGGCGTCATAAGGCCAAACGGGCGAGATGCCCGAGCCTGGGGCGACGAGGGATGCCCAGTTGCATTGGGGGACAGCAGTGTCCCCACAAAGCTGGCCGGCATTGGAACTTTGCCCTACCGTCCGAAGCCATTCGGTTTGGAGTTCCATTATAGCGAAACGACTCTTCGCCACCTCGATGGGGACAAAGTCGCCTGGAACAATACCGTTGGGCCCAAGAGAGGATGGAACCGCTATAGTATTGAGCTTAGAGTCGTGCACTTTCCGTTCCTGAGTCCACGCGTCCGTGTCGTGGTGGTCCACTGTCGCCACGCGGTTCGGGTGCGTTGAGGAATGTGAGGATGGCCAGAGGGATGACAACTCATCCGCGAATGTACCAACGACCGAGGTCATGGTGGGCGAGCAGTGTACAATGTTGGATATGTCGGTCAACGAGCCGCGCACGGTGATTTTGGAGGGATCTGGAGATGGCACCAAATACCGTGCACTGAAATCCACCCTGAGAGGTTTGGAAACGAGATCCAGATAGTCCAAATCCCTTGTGCTTGTGGGAGATTGTAATGGAGACATCATGAGAACAACAGCGAGATAGAGAATAATGATTGAAGTGTGAGGAAGGGAGGAATTTCTGGAGGCTGGAACCTTTTGTACCGTTCCTCATCCTTAAAATGACAACCGCTTGACGCCGTGTACGCAGCGTTCCACAAATTTCGATCTGTGCTTTGACCTTAGTGGCGTCGAAAGAGGTTTGTCGGACAATGGAAGTGGTGGTGCACGGCCGCCACAACAAAGGAAGAAACTTGCTGTGGACCATGCAGAACAGGAAAGTGTGGTGACCGTTGATAAGGTGGACAAAGCGTGGAGAAACGCGCGATGGTCATCACATTAGCTTTGATACCCTTCGGATATCTGGAAAAGGTAGGTCGGCCATTTCCGCTAATGTTCCATAACGACACGGTGCCGCGTAATGTAATCAATGTTTCATTTGTCCATGTGAGCATCGCAAACGCACAATAAAGAGGTGACATCACATTATGAACCTTTGGAATAATACATGTTTCTGGACAATTACAAGGATCGAGACAAGTTTACTTGCGATAAAACTTGTGGGAGTTGAGCACGGCAATACACGGAGAAGGTGGTGACACTTACATTGCGGCGGAAATTGAACCAGAGAGATAAACATCCTCTGTCAAAGCTACTTCGAAAACCACTAGTAGAGGATCAGCATGAAGATAAACAAATTCAGGTAGATCGAATGACCCTTACCGTTTATGAGAAAATTCCCATTCTCGATTCACAATTCTGAATGCAATGTCTTCGTACGGAGGCCCCGCACTGAAGTACAGCAATACAGTATCCTCGTTGCCGGGTTCCTTCACGATCTTGTACGTAGGTGCTTTCGATTTGTCGATCAGGTCAGGATAGAAAATGTTGAACTATAAAGGAGAAATGAGACCTTGACCATCATGTAGGGAAGGGGTACATGCCTTGTAACCTTGCACAACTTTCGGCGGAGGGTTATCCACACTGCAAGGCGAAGGATCAGTATCTCGACAGTGATGACATAAATAAAATAAAATAACTCGTAGTGCGTCTGATTGTACTTGTTCCACTCATATCCGGTGTGCACACGGTTGAAGTATCGTGGCTTCCGTGGGCGGTATTTATCTTCCCAGTTGTAAGGGATCGGTTGGGCAATATCCTCCTCTAGATTGAACAACTCCTCTTCTTCGTCAAGTTCTCTCTCCGCTTCCGCCCTATATAGAGCCTCAGAGACAACATCGGCACTACTCGCAACTTCAGGCGCTTCCACCTGTGGGGCTGCCTGAGTAACTTTTGGCACGTAGCGAGACGCAGCAACCGCGCGGCGTTGTTCCAGCTGGACGGAAGGGTTAGAAAAAAAACACCATTAGCGTTGCAAATAACCGACCAGTGCATGTATCTCATCCTTTTCAGTTACAATATCAAACTCGCGTTCATCGGGTCCGAGCTTAGTGATATCAATGAGAGTTGGGGTCATGGAGCGGTCGTACGGTGCAATGCGTTCGGCGGAAACCTCGGGTTCGCCTTGAGCATTGGCGGGCACTACAGCGCGAACATCCGCCATGCCCTGCACGGCTGACTTAGCAACGCCTGCCAATAGCTCCTCTTGTGCTTGCAACGCTTCATCTCGCTGGCGTTTCCGGAGTTGCTCCAGTCGATTTCGAACAACAACTTCATGCAGACTCTTGAGCTTGGCCTAAAAAGCCATGTGAAAAATAAATCCATCATCATCAGGATCCAGAAATACCTTTGCTTTCCAGACAAGTAACTTCTTTAGTAGACCCTCCCAATAATCTGTGTCGACAGGTTCCCCGCTGGTGAGCTTGGCTTGAATTTGTTTCTGCAGGGTAGCAAGATGTTCATAACTCTTGCCAGACAGGAGCGCATTTATGTCTGCTTCTACGGCAACGGCTGCTGCTTCACCCATACGTTGACTATCTTTGTTTCTGTCGAGACGATCTTTGCAGACAACCATCATATTCTGGGGGGAAAAAATTAGTCAAAGAATAAGTTGCAATATGAATCTCGTCTCACAGTCCAAAACTCGATGTTAATGTCAGAATCTTCGAGTGTAAGGTAACGTTCGATGTCGTCGTGTAGTTCTTCCACTTGGTCTGGTGACAAACTCTATGGTTCGGATGAACTTCGCTGGTAATGATTCATGTTCAAGGAAAAAACATACATAAAAAATGTTGTAGGGTTCTTCGAGATCGATCTCGAGGCCTGCGTCGACTCCCTCTTCGTCTTTCACGGGGTGAACATAGCGAAGATTGAGCGCTAAGAAATCAATGGCCTTTGCTCTCTTCTCTTTTATGCGAATTGCTGCACGAGCACGTTCTTGCTGAAGTTGAAATTCGCCGTCCTTTGCTATCCAGTCGGACATCTGAGCGGATTCAGCTAATCTCTGCATCTTGATTTCCTCCTCCTCTCGCAGTCTCTGCTCCACTTCCCTGGCTGCTCTTCTTCTATTCAGCCGCTCCAATTCCTCTTTTGCCTCCTGTTTTCGAATGACATCCCTACGTTGAGCTTCTTCCAATGACAATCCCTGCTTCTTCTCCCTCTCGGTCTTCTTGTGCCAACGGAATTGCTGTCCAAGATGAACGTCGTGGAAGGGGTTGTCTGTTGCACTGTAAACGCTGAGTTCTGCGACACGGCGGACCTCCTCCTCTTCCCTTATCCTCTTCTTCTCTGCCTTCCTGGCTCTTCGTTCCTCCGACTTGTCACGCTTTCGTCTGGATGACAGTGAGCTGAGCTGAGCGGTTGGCGAGATAGCACTCGTGCACTCACTTCTTTGGCTTTTGGTCACCCTCTCTGTAGCCGCCCGGGCTGCGGTCATCCGACTCCCGAACATACCGATGGACATCGCGGTCGTGGTGGCCGGTGTGACTTGGCAGAGATTTCCCATAGTCATCTGTGGTGCGCAAGCCGTCCTCGCGCTGTGTATTGGAGGGGGAACGGTGACGAGTCATAAAGTGCTATGTAGCAGAGTTGGTGGTGAACTACTTGAATTCAATAAGCGACAACACCGCGTAGTTTTGTACCACTGCATTGATGACATCTGCAACGCAGTTAGCTCGACGTGCTCGTTCCTTTCAATCATTCGCACGTCGTATCCGAACACAGGCGCAGTCTTACGAATACGTCCCTCGAGACGACCCAGATGACCACCCCCTTGTGCGCTCAGCGGGCGTCGCAACTCCGAGACAGGTGTTCTCCTAGTATTCAGGGCAGGACATGGCTCATGGTTCACGGTATAGCTTGTGAAATACCTCGACGAATTCGTGATCGGACAGGAAAATGCAAAGAAAGTCCTATCTGTCGCGTGCGTGTTCAGGTTAGGTTTTGAAAGCCATTTTGATTGACCTTCAGTGTCTTCAACCATTACAATCGAGTACGCGCCAACCTCGCTGCTTCCGAGGATCAACCAGACGCGCAGGGTTGGAACATAGTCAATTCCTCAGACAGTATGCCCCAATAATGTCAATACAGCGCACAGAGCCCTAATGACTCTGATAGCGCGTCTGGGTGTCACACCGGCGCAAATACACCCACACCCTCAGCGCCTTTCCCCGCCCCATTTACCCATGCAGCATCGGCATGCGTCTT